>PVJX010003558.1:0-106867 GCA_004027295.1 Dolichotis patagonum | reverse complement strand
TAACAGATTTAAATAAAATCAGTCAATACAAAGTAGCAATCTAACAAACCAGATTCAAATAAGATCAGTCATAATAAGACAGTGTAAGTTATAAAGGGCTTCAGATTAGGTTGATAGGAAAATTAGGGATGATTACCATAATATGTCCTCTTATTTTTGGGATAGCTGACCATGTCCTCAAGTCTAGTGTAAGTAGACAAACTGGAACAGCATGTAATCCATCCCAGCAGAGTGGTGAGAATAACATAAATTTTAAATCTTGTTACCCCATTAACAGTATCCTCTGCCTTCATTTTTTTTAGACAATTCCTCCCCTTTCACTCCCATGGGGTGCACTGCTTGTTTTGGGTCCCACTGCCTCCCTATAAAGAGCATCTCAATGGACCCTATTTCCTGATCTACTCTGCCTGTGTTTCTCTCTGTTACTATTTTGAGGCCATCTATACTAGAGATTATAGCCATTCTTCTCTGCCTCATTTCTGCTATTCTATTTTTCTGCCATTTATAGTCTATTTTTCTCTTCCACTCCACTGTCTGTCTCATTCACTGAGGCCTCTCTGCCACTGTTCCTGAAATGCTCATATTCTTGTTCTCTCTCTCTAGAATGTCCTTCAGTATTTTTTGTAGGGTTGGCCTGGTGGTCACAAATTCTCCTAGTTCCTCTTTGTCATGTAAGCATCTTGTTTCTCCATTAATTTCTAGAGAGAGTTTTGCAGGATACATCAATCTGGGCTGGAGATTGTTCACCTTCAGCACTTAAATTACTTTACTCCAAGCTCTTCTTGACCTGATGGTCTGTGTGGAGAAGTCTGCCATGATTTTGATGGGTTTTACTTTATAGGTGATCTGTTTCTTTTCTCTGATGGCTTTTAATATTCTGTTCTTATATTGAATTTCTGGGATCTTGATTATTATGAGTCTGGGTGTAGCTCTGTTTGGTTTGTAGGTGGCTGGAGTTCTGTATGCTTCATACCTCTGCATATCTTTTTTTTCTATGCTTGGGAAATTTTCTTTAATAATTGCTGTGAATAGCCTTTTTAATTCCTCTGGTTTGATTCCTGCTTCTTCATTCACATACTTTATTCTTAAGTTATAGATCCTCTTGTCATCTTCCAGTCTTTGTATCTTTACTGCCTGCTCCCTTGTTATTTTTAAGAGATCTTCCCTTTCATGACCCCACATTGCAAGCCTGTGTTCGATTTTTGATAGTCTATCTTTGGTTTCTTTCAAGCAGTTTTGCCAGCCTTCTATGGAGTCTTTAGTTTCCTGATAATCTCTTTGAATCTCGTTCATGAATTCTAGGTTTTTCCTGAATTCTTCATTCAATTTTTCTCTCCATTTTTGTTCCTCCATTCTTCTGTCTGTGCCTTCTTGAGAGGTGCCCAGCCCTTCTTTTATTAATCTACTTATCTCTTGTTTAATTTGAATTAATATTTCAGTTTTGGTCCGCTTACAAGGTCCTGAAGATATCTCTTTATGTCTGCTAACGCTGTGTTTGATGTTGGATTATTGCTGCCCTCATTCTCTTTTGTATTTACCTCTCCTGGATCAATGTTCTCAGGGTTGGGGGCTGGGAGTCGTTTCTTATTTCTCCCTTTCATCATGTTTTTGGTTCCTTCCATCCAAGTGTACAGTGTAATTCCCAGCCCCTTTTCTTGTTGGTTAAGGCTCCTCTAGAGGGGGCAGGCCAGGAGCTTTAGCCCTCTTTAATAGGTTATCAGAGATTAGAGTTCACCCACTGGCAATGTGCGCTAGCTCCTCCCCTCCGGGCCAGTCAACCCCTGCAGGCCTTCACTGTGTCACCATAACTGATCTCAGGGAAGTATTATTGTAGTGACTCACTGGCTCCCCGCCAGGGGCGCGGCCTAACCCAAGCAGATCCCACCAATCTGCTCGGTGAGGGCAGCAGCCAGCTGAAGCCACTTCCTTATGGAGTTAGGGCTGTCCTGCCCAAATCCAACATGTTGTCCAGTCAGTTACCCCTTTCCCGTGGGAGGGTCCCATTCCCACCACTCACCACGTGCCGATGCCCATACCGAGAACTGCAGGACTCCCTGGCCTCTGACTTCAGCTCCGCTGCGGTGGGAATTCACGATGCCTCCGGGTGGGTCGAGCACAGGGCCGGTCCGGGTGAGCTGGACACAGGGCTGTTCAGCTCCACGCTCAGGCAGCTCAAGCCAGTCGCTACGGTGCGGATCGCTTGTTCAGGTCAGTCAGGAATTCAGGCGGCTTGAGGAGGGCGCCGTGCTCGCTGACCTTAGCTTCTCTGATGGTAGTCCCAGGACCTCATAGTCGAGTGGTTTTTTTGCGGTTTAGTTTTTCCCTGGGTTGTGAGAGTCCATCTCTATCTGTTTGGGTCTCTCCAGGGTGTTTTATTCTGGCATTTGAGCTGTCTCTCTCAGAGAGGGTCTCTCTCCTGCTACCTACCAGTCCGCCATCTTGTTCCAACTCCAAAATGCAGCATTTTAAAAATACTTTTTTATACCAATGAAGCCCACTTATGCTGCTAAAAATGTTTTATCTGTGTGCTTTGCAGTGGGAAATGAATGTCATTGGTAGGACATTCATGAGCAGAATGCATAAACCTCATTTCATGTTTGCATCCTTATCCTACCTCCAAATGTACAAATATGCATTTGTGTGGGTGCCCCCTGCCAAACCTTAAAATCACCCAGTCTTTTGTTAGACCAAAGGGAAGGAGATTGGAGACTTAGAAGATAAATCCCATGTCATCCTCTGTCTTTTCTTCTTTGAGGGCATTTTTTAGAGGCATCGTAGGAGATGAAGGGATTATTTTTGCAAATTTGAGTGACCCTGTTGTGGTTTTCACATTACAGCAGGGGGAAGCGATAAGAACAGACAAGAGAAAAGGTAGCCAACATGGAAGTAGCCCCTAAGCCTGCCAGAGCCATGTGATTTTTGAATTCAGATATGTTTTGAACCTTGTTGTAAAGTATGTTAGCCTACAGGCATTAGCAATCTTTGAAAATATCAGTAGCAAGTGCTCCATTATCTAGCAGGAAACTTAGCCAACTGCTACCAGTAACATGTGTATTAGATTGTGAGAGAGAGAGAGAGAGAGAAAGAGAGAGAGAGAGAGAGAGAGAGAGAGAGAGAGAGAGAGAAAGTAAATACATTTGCCAGCATCAAACTGCCCCTAAATTCTTATCAAACATAACACTAGGCATCTGAGTGGTCCTTGCATAGTGTCCTTATGGGACTGAAATGCAAAGTGGCCCTTTTGATCCAGTCATCTTTCAAAAACACATCAGTAGTGAAGCTTCAACACAATGAGCCTTTTCTAGAGAGATACTGGATCTCAAATATAACAATAAGTTTTCATTTCTGAGATGCATGCTCAGAGTGCTTGCTGGGTTGTATGACAGCTATATGTTTAGTTTCCTTGAAAACCACCAAGCCATCTTTAGATTGGCTACACCCTTATTGCATTCCCTGTCAGTGTATGCAATCTCCTTTCTCTGGATCCTCACCAGCATTTGTTGTTACTATTTTGAATCCATTCTGATAGATTTGTAGTATGATATTTCATTATGGGTTTAATTTTCATTTCATTAATAATTTGGAACATCTTCTTATGTGCTTAACATGTGCTTATGTGTTTATGTGTCTTTTTGATAAGATATCTCTTTATTTCCTTTGCACATATTCTGATTAGATTGCTTGTTTTTAAAGTACAGTGTCTTAGAGTTCATTATATATTCTAGGTGCTAGTCCTTTGTTGGAAATATGGTTGGCAAATATTTTTCCTCAATCTATAATTTCTCTGTTGACACTTCACATGAATTTTTGCAGAGCAAAGGTTTTCAATTTTGAGAATATCTAGTTTACTATTATTTTTCATTGTACATATCATGCTTTTAGAGTCAATTCCAATAATTCTTTGACAGTCTTAAATCTTGAAAACTGTGATCTGTATTCCTTTCTAGAAGTTTTAGAATTCTATGTTTTACATTTAATTCCATAGTCCGTTTTGTCTTTTTTTATTTTAAAGAGGATAAAACAAAGCAGAACAAAGCAGATAAGAAGAAAACAATGTGACACAGTATATCAACAGTGGCTACTATAATGTCTCTTATTTTCTTCTAAATAGTTGTCAATATCTTCATACACAATGAATTCATATAAAACTGATCAAGATAGGATAATAAAAGCATTACAGGCTTTCAAAATCAGACAATAGGAAAATCAGCACTGACTACCATAATGTCTCTTGTTCTCTTCAAAATAGCTGTTCATACATTCATATATGTTGAAATTAAATAATACAAAACAGACTAAAACCACTCTGAACAAAGAATAAATGCATTATTGGATTTCACAGCATAACAATAGGAAATCAGAAATGGCTACCATACTGTCTCCTTTTCTTCAAAGTAGCTGTTCATATTATCACCATAGTCCATTTTGGTTAATTTTTGTACGGGGAGTGAGGTTTAAATCAGGTTCACATTTTTCCCTCTGAATATTCAATTGTTTCAACACTATTTGTTGAAAAACTGTTTTGTCTTCATTAAAGATGCTTTTGTGCTTTAGCAAAAAATTAGTTATAAATATTTATGTGGATCGATTTGTGGATATTTTATTATGTCCCCTTAATCTGTGTCTTCCTTTGCATTAATATCACACAATCTTGGTTACTGCAAGTACATAATAAGGCTTGTAATGTGATGAAAGGATTCCTTTCACTCTTCATTTTCAGAATTGTTTTAACTGCTATAAAGCTTATGCCTTTCTATATAAATTTTAGAATAATACTATCAATATCTGTAAAAAAAATCTTCCTTGGATTTTGGTGCATATTGCATTAAACATATCAGTTTGAGAGGAGTTAACTTATATATTATTCTACATACATGAGATATCTCTCCATTTATTTAGATCCTCCTTGATCTCTTTCATTGGCATCATGTACTTTTCAAGACATACATCCCGAATGTTTTGTTAGATTTATACTTAGGTATTTATTTGTTTTGAGCTGTTATAAATGGTAATATATTTTAAATTTTGTTGTCTTAGTTACTATATGTATAAATGTCATTGATTTTGATTTTTATCTTGTAACTTATAATATTGAAGTACTCATTTATTATTTTTCAGTTTTTTATAGATTCCTTAATATTTCTACATAGACAAACATGTCATCTTCAAAGATTGCTTTATTTCTTCTTTTTCAAGCTACAAGCATTTTAATTTTTTTTCTTGTCTTATTGCTCTGGGGAGCATGCTTTCAATAGTTTGAGGAGTAAGAGTGAATAAAGTAGATATAGTTGCAGTTTTCCTGTGTTTAGATGAAAACATTTGCTTTTTCATTAGGAAATGCATTAGCTTTAGCTTTCTAGCAGTTTGGTTTTAAATAATGCAACTTTCTCTTAATGTCTATTTTTCTGAAAATTTTTATCATTAACAGGTATTAAATTTTATCAAATGCTTTTTCTGCATCAGTTGATATGATCATTTGCTTTTTCCTCTTTGACCTGTTAATATGGTGGATTCCTTTAGTGAAAGTATCATGGATTTATCTAAATCAGATATTATAAGATATGAAAACATGGAAATAAGAGTCATGGAAGAAAGAATTTGTTATACTAGCTGATTTTTAGAATTAAGAGGCATATCCTGACATAGAAGGGTACCACATGGGAAAATTACCCACCAGGAGGCACAGGGTGCCAGAAGAAAATGTGGGTTAGGGCTTCCGTTGTGGTTTTCATAGGAAGGAATCACTGAGGGAGAAAAAGAGATGCAAACTGGTTCATGGTGGAACAATTTCAGTGGGCTCCTGGTTTGTGGGATCCTCAGTTGTTGAGTTTTTTACCTAGAGGTGATAAATGCACAAACATGGTTCTCCAGAGTGCAAATCTTCCTAAAGGAGGCAGCTGGTGTGGGTGCTGTTTGTCAGTTTGCCTGTGAAAGGAACATTCTCAAGCTGTCAGTTGCTCTCTCAGAATTAGCTAACCCTAGATAGCACTGTTCTTCTCTAATAAAGAAGGTTCTAGATGTCAAAGTACCATGCATAGAAATTAGAAAATGTGACTAATATAATTACTTTGATCTCTGAATATTGTACCAGCATTGCACCCCTGCTGGTTTCATTGATCTCTTTTGGTCATAGTATGTAATTCTTTATATGAATTGTTGGATTCTGTTTGCTAATGATTTGTTAAGAAATTTTTCATTAGTAGCCATAAATAATTTTTGTTTTTAATTATAGTTTTTGGTACTATTTTTGATGTCAGCTTCACAAATGAATTGAAAAGTGTTCTTTCTATTTTCTGGAAAAGATGTACTATTGGTGTTAATTCTTTAGAATATTAACAGAAGCCTCTAGTGAAAACATCTGAGCCTAAACTTTTAGTTTTGGTAACTTTTTAAATTAAAAAATATAATTTTCTTGGTGATTGTAGAAACACTCAAATTATCTAACTATGTTGGGTTAGTTGTGATTGTTTATATTTCATGAGTAATTGATCCATTTCTTCTAAGTCAGCTACATGTATGTAAAGCTGTTGTATTATTTTCTGTTTTATTAAGGTCTGAAGAATCTGAGGGGATAGCCACTTTTTTATTCTTCATATTGGTAATTTATGGCATCTTTTCTTCAATTGTGCTAAATATTGCCTAATTTTATTGATCTTTTCAAATAATCAGTTTTTGTTACATTCATTTTCTTTATTTTAAATTTCATTGATTCTACTGTTATCTATTTTATTTCCTTTTCTCTACTTAATTTGAATTTATTTTGTTCTCCATATTTCTGAAATAGGTAGATAATTAATTATTAATCTTTCTTAAACATGTGATTAGTGCTGCAGATTCCTTGTCAACACTGCTTCAGATGTGTCCCACAAATTTGGTATGTTCTACTTCCATTTTCACTATGTTCCATGTATTTTTTAAAGTTTGCCTTCAGACTTGTTCTTTGACCTATCTATGAGCTATTTAGGAGTGTGTTCTTTATTTCTAATTGTTTTCAGGTTTTTCTGTTATCTTTCTGCTAATTTTTACTTTAATGACATTATGGATAGAAAGTACATTTTGTAAAGCTATACTTCTTTTAAATTTGTTGAAGTTTTATGCCAATATAGGATCTATCTTGATATTTATACTATGTGCATTTGAAAAGAAAATGTATTTTGTTGCTGGTTATATTTTATGAATATCATTTAGGTTCAGTTGATTAATACTGTTTTTTGTGTCCCATAATTTCCTTTCTGATTTTTCCTAAAAGTCTTTCAATTATTGAGAGAGGGATGCTGAAATTGTACAACTGTAATTGTGCTTATTTCTTTTTTTCTCTTCAATTTTTCCAATTTTTGCTTCATATATTGTATGTTGCAGGCTATGTAGTTATATGTAAAATGAGTTACTTTTAAATAACACATTTATTGGATCATGTTTTCTAATCACTTCTGCCAATCTCTGAATTTTAATTTGTGTATTTAAACCATTTAGTATTTAAATTATTTATCATGTTTTAGCTTACATAGACAACTTTATTATTTCTATTTATTCTGTTTTGCATTTTTGTATTTTCTCTTTCTTTTTTAAATTTTTAAAATTTGTATTAGTATATGCATGCGGTACATAATGATTCTTTTCATTGTGAAGAATTGGTACATGAACACAATACATCTCAATTCTTTTTTTTTTTTTAAATCAGTACCAGGGATTGAACTCACGACCACGTGCTTGCAAGGCAGGCACTTATGCCGCTGAGCTAAATCCCCAGCCCTCAATTCTTTTTTTGTCTTTCTTTCTACCATTCTTTTGTTTAAAATAATTTTTTGCCAGCATCAGATTAATTAATTTATTTTATAAGTCATTACCAAATATAAGAACACATTAACAGACTAATACTCTAAAAAAAGCATAAAAACACATAGCACAACTATACAAAATTAAGGCACATTTTTATATACATTGTCCATGATGGGTTAGTAACATTTTTTTCTCTTTTTTTTTCTATTGTCAGTCTGTATTTTCTCTTTCCTGTCTTATTAATATTTCTTATTACAATTCTGCTTTGATTTGTTTATAGTGTTATTGACTAGCTCTTCTTATGTCATTTTTAAAGTGTTTGTGTCTTATATTACACATTCATAATATTTCAGCCTTTGGTGTTAACATTTTAACAGTACAAGTAAAGTGTAGAAATGTGACTTTGCTTTGCATTCCTTTTCTCTCTTCAATTTATAATTGTCTTAAGTATCTACTCCACATACACATGAATCACTTCAGAGTGTCTTAATTTTTGCTTTAAAAGAAACTTAGAATTTCTACCATAATTTAGAATACTTAAGAGGGAAAGAAAAACCTGTAGCATTTAATGTTTATTTTTGCCTTGTGTGTTCTTTCTTTCTTCCTGATGACCTAAGTTTCCTATCACAATTCCCTTTATATTTAAGAGAACTTTCTTAAACCATGCTTTTAAGGAAGGTCAACTGGAAACAAAATTTCTTTGCTTTCTTCCAGCTGAGAGTTTCTTAATTCTGCCTTTATTTCTGAAGACTATTTTTATTGAATATAGGATTCTGGATTGACATTTCACTTTTTTTTAACCTTCTTTTTTTTCTAGCATCCAAAAAAAAAAAAAAATACCACCATGTTATTGTGGCCTCCATGATTTCTAATGAGAAATTTGTTGTCATTCCCTTTTTTTTCCCTTGTAGTAAAGATTTATGTTTCTCCAGGCATCTTAAATACTCTGGCTGTAACTGTCAAAAATACATTATGATTTTTTCATCAATTTATTTGAGCTTATGCAACTAGTTATGCAACTAATTTCTCAAAGCTATATGATTATATGTCTTGCTAAACTTGAAAGATTTTAACCATAATTCCCTTGAACATTTTTCAGTCCTTGCTTTCTATCCTTTTTTCACGACTCTAATGTTACAGATGTTAGAGTTTCTGTTATAGGGTATGACAGTGAGGTCTTTGTTGTGACTATACATGACCACGTGGCTTAGAAGTCTTTGGAACTGGTTTTCAGGAAAAGTTTAGAGAACTTTGAAGATGAAGGTTAGAAAATCCTTAGAATGCAATGAACAGAAGCTGATGAGTGATTCTGGTCAGAGCTCAAAAGACCAGGATTCTCCTAGGAATGCAAACAATAAGGAACAGACTCAAAAAATTTCAGTTAAGATGAAGGACTGCAGTAGTGTTTGGACTACAGGCCTTGTGTGTTTTACTCTGGCAGAAAATGTATGTACATTTTGCTCATGTCCTGGAATTTTGAAGGAACCTGAGATTAAGGACAGTGGACTAACTAACCTGACAGAGAAAATTTCAAGACAGCCCAATATTCAACTGTGACATAGGTACTGCTGGCTACTTTAACCAGATTTATAGTGAGAACTGGGATCAAAAGAAAGAGCAGAAAATTTTGAAAAACTTAAATTTTGACCCAGAAAGAACTATGTGAAAAGTTGGGCAACAGAAATGTGGATGTTAAAGAGACTGGTGCCATTAGGAAGAAATTAATAACTTTGTGCAGGGGCAAGAAGAAAAATAACTTGAAGGCATCTCAGGAGTCAACAAGATCCTACTCATTCCAGATTCAAAGGTACAAAATAGTCAAACTTTCACTAAATAAGAGAGTCCCAGGGAACTCTCATTGAGAAAGACCCAAGACAAGCAGTAGACCTTAATGTTGTCCACATGATGCTAGTTCAACCATAATGCAGCATGAAAAATTATGGATTTAAGGAAGCTTCTAAACAGATTTCAAAAGAAGGCCTTGGAGTTCAAGTAAAGAATACTGAAAGGTAGTGTCTGAAGCTGTGGAAAGAAAGACAAATGTACACTGGAAACCCAAGGAAGTTGGAGATGCTAAAAATGCAGAACATCTACCAAAGAAAGCTACAAACTGTGAGTGGAGACTTCAAGAAATAGGCCATATGGGCTGCAATGGGCAAGGCCATAGGGGAGTCACCAAAGCCATTTCGAACTCACATTATACACCTCGTGGCTGGGATGCCAGATACAAAACTACAGCCTTAATGTTTGCCTTATTGTGTTGGTTCAATCTTGCTTTGACGCATTTCTTTCTTATACTCCTATCCTTCCTTTTGTGGATGGGAATATTTACCTCATACCCTTGTATCTTGGTATTATATAACTTGTTTATTAGGTTTTTCTTTTTTTAATTTTATTTTGAAGAGAATAAAAACAATAAAATGATGCAAAATTTCAAAACAAGATGATATGAAATTAACAATGGTTATTATATTGCATATTGTTGTCTTCAAAATAGTTGCTCAGATTACCAGATATAGGTATGCAAAATTGATCAAATAATATAAGCACTAATTGTTCCTTTCAATGAACTAATAGAATTAGTAGTGCAATTATAAACACACATACATTATCTATGCACACAAGATAGCTAAGATAATTATTTTAACAAAGGTTCACAGCTTAGAGTCTTAGAAGAGATTATAACTTTGATTTTCAAAAATTCAGGAGCTGCTGAGATTTTGGTGAAGCATTATTGCATTTGGTTGTATGTGGCATAGTTATATCCTTCTAGGTGGGATTATGAGCTCACTATAATGTTTGTTTAAAGATTAAGTATGGTTTAAGGAGATATATTTGGGTGTGAGGTTGAGAAGGGATGGATTGCGACCATTAATTCCAGTGTGTCAGCCACATTGGGTTAAGAAACACATAGCAGATTATTAAAGAGCATTCATGGGCGGGTTATTAAGGGGTAACCTTGGTTGCTACATATGCTGTTCTCCATTCCTGTCTGGTACTCTTCCTCTGCTGCTTCTTGGCCATGATAAATTAAGCAGTTTGTTGCACCATACCCTTTTACCATGAGGTTTCTACCTTGAAGTTTGCCGGCCTGTACTGAATCTCTTGAAACCACAAGCTAAATTAAGCCTTTCTCCTTCAAACTGTGGGTGCTGGATGTTGTAGCTTAGCAATGAGAAGGCTGTTACTTAGGCTCACAGTTCTCTGAGGCTTTGTTCATTATTTTAAGTCTATTTTCATTTCATTGTTCAGGTTGGGTAATTTCTATTTTATTTTGAGGCACAGCTTACTTAATTCAGGCTAGCCTTGTACTTACTGTGTAGTCCAAGATAGTCTCAAACTTGGAGCAATTCTGCCTCAGCCTCTCAAGTGCTGGGATTACAGACATGCACCACCACACCTAGTTTTAATTTGTTTCTAACTTCTAATTTGCTAATTCTTTCCTTTGTCTCTTTTACTCTGTTACTGGGCTAATCTGCTCAGTTTAGTGAGCTTTAATTTTTCTTTCTTTTTATTTTTTCATTTCTCAGTTCAGAATTTCCATATGATTCTGTTATATCTTTTACATTTCTTCTCTAATATATTTTGCTTCTTTGCTAAGATTTTCCATATTTTTCAAGTTTCAAATGTATTCATAATTGCTACTGAAGAATGAAAAAATTTTTATTAGTACATGTTTGCAGTATGCAATGATTACATTCATCATGGGGAGCCAGTATATGTACATAACACATCTTATTATAGTATAAATATTAATCCTTTAAGGAATAGCAAGCAAAATTTTTTTCTTGTATTGTGAGTTGTCTTTTCACTCTTTTGATGGCTTTTTCTTTTCTGTGCAAGAACTTTTTAATTTGATGTGATCCCATTTGTTGATTCTTAGTACATTGTAAGTCCCCAACTTACAAACATTAAAATTGCAAAGTTTCAAAGATACAAATAAACCTCACATTATGAACATTTGCGGATGCCAACAAGTTGTGGAGGTATCTCATGTGTCTACCAGTCATTGACACCATTCTGCTGCACAGTGCGATAGTGTACAGTAGCACTGTGCTCAGTCAGACCCTGGAAGCAGAAAGAAAAGCAGTTGTGATGTGATGGGGCTGCTAGGATGTGCAAAGCAATATCATTATATATTTAAATATCATATTATATTTAAAGGTGTGTGAGGCTGACTTTGCTGGTCTTGGGAATGAATCCTGGAATGGAGCTTGTTTGTAAATTGGGGACTTACTGTACTGTTTCTGTTCAAAGTTTTGTTCAGAAAGTCTTTGCCTATCCTTATATCTTCAAGGGCTTTATTTTTGCTTTATTTTTTCCCAGCAGTTTAAATGTTTTCGGGGATTTAGCTCAGCGGCATAAGCGCCTGCCGCGGTCCTGAGTTTGATCTCCCATACCAAAAACAAACAACAAACAAACAAACAAACACCAAAACAAACAAAAAACCCAGTTAAATGTTTCCATTTTCATATTTAGGTTTTTGATCTATTCTAATTTTAGCTTAGTTTATGGTGGCAGATATGACTCTAGTTCAGTCTTTAGCATATCGACAGCCAGTTTTTCCAAGGCCATTTGTTAAGAAGGCTATCATCCCACCAGCTATAGTATTTGATCCCTTTGTCAAGCATAAGTTAGCTGAGTGTACCTGGAGTTGTTTCTGCCTCCTCTATTCTGTTGATTCTAAAGTCTTTCTTTCTTTCTTTCTTTCTTTCTTTCTTTCTTTCTTTCTTCTTTCTTTCTTTCTTTCTTCTTTCTTTCTTTCTTTCTTTCTTTCTTTCTTTCTCTTTCTTTCTTTCTTTCTTTCTTCTTTCTTTCTTTCTTTCTTTCTTTCTTCTTTCTTTCTTTCTCTTTCTTTCTTTCTTTCTTCTTTCTTTCTTTCGTTTTCTTTCTTTCAGTACTATACTATTTTTGTCACTGTATCTCTGTGGTGTTACTTGAAGTCTGGGATTGTGATGCCTCCTACCTTTCCCTTGCTGCTGGTCTAGGTCTCTTCTAGTCCCATATAAATTTAGGATTATTTTCTCTGGCTGTGAAGGATTCTACTGGTATTTTGATGGGGAGTGTGTTAAATCTGTATTAACAGTCTGGAAAGTATAGCCATTTTGACTATATTGTTTTTAGGAGACATTTTTCTATTTTGTTTTATCCAGTTCAATCTCCTTTATCAGAGTACTGTAGTTTTCATTATAAAAGTCTTTCATTTTCTTGATTAAGTTGATTCCTAGGTATTTCATTTTATTTGCTACTGTTGTGAAAGGTGTTGTTTTCCTAATTTTTCTCTCTGTAAGTTGGTGCCCAGGAACACATTGATTTTTTTAAAATTTTTTGGAAATTTTGAAAGCAAAACAGAATAAAAGGTAGAAATAATACAGAATTTCAAAAAGAGAACAGTAAGAAATCAATACTAGTTAATATATTGCACATTATCTTAGGAGTAGTTGCTCATATCATATTGTCTCCTTAGTGTGAAAAAATAAATAATAAAAAACATCCAAGAGGTACAATAGATATTATACTGACGAAAGGGAAAGAAAGTGTTCAAAAGGAAATAACAACTTGTGGGTATACACATAAAATTGTATGCGTATTTAAGTGTGCACAATAGATAACCATACTACTAATTCTCTTAGTTCATCAAAGAGAATAGTTTGTGCTGTCATTGTTTGTCTGTTCATTTTTTATGCTTTGATTTTATAACACTATTAATTTTCTAATGTTGACCTTGTATCCTGCTATACAACTGGATTTTGATTATTAATTTCAGGGGTCTGTTGGTAGAGTTTTGGGGAACTTCCATTTAGAGTATCATGTCATCTGCAAATAATGATAATAATCTTTCTTTTCTATTAATATCCCTTTTATTTCTTTCTCTTCTCAAAAAGCTCTGGCTAATGTTTCAAGAACTATATTGAACAAGAGTTGTCTTATTCCTGATTTTAGAAAGGAAGTTCTCACCTTCTCACTATTTAAGATGATGTCAGCTATTGTTTTGTCATAATAACTTTTATCAAATTGAGATACAGACTCTCTATACCTATTTTGTTTAGAGTTTTTTTAATCATGAATGGATTTTAGATTTTGCAAAATGTTTTTCTGTGTTTATTGAAATGATCATGTGACTTTTCCCCCTTACTTCTCTTTATGCAGTATATTACATTTATTATTTTGCTTATGTTGAACCATTTCTGCATCCTTGTGATGAAGCCTACTTGGTCATGGGATATAATCATTTTCATGATGTTTTTGCATTCTGTTTGCCAATATCTTGCTGAGGATTTTTGCATCAGTGTTTATTTAAGAGATTGGCCTGTAGTTCTCTTTTTGTTGTGTCCTTTTTGGTTTTAGAATCATGATGATGGTTGCTTCCTGAAATGGTTTTGGGAGTACAACCTTGTATTTTGAAGAATACCGGCTTTAGATCTTTTCTAAAGTTGTTATAGAATTTGGCAGTCAATCTTCCAGGACTGGGACTTTTCTTAGTTGCCAGTTTTTAAATTACTTCTTCAATTCATTGACCAATATTAGTTCATTTAGCATTTTTATATGTTCTTGTTTCAGCTTTGCTACTTCATATGTATCTAAGATTCTATCCATTGCTTGTGAACACACTAATCCCTGGAGATTCTATCCATTTCTTTAGCATTTTCCATTTATTTCAGTGTATGCTCTCAGAGAAGTTACCCATGATCTTCTGGATTTTGGCAATATGTTTTGTAATTTTACCTTGCTTACTATTAGGAAAGGATTTGGATTTTTTCTTTTCTTGTTTTTGTAAGACTGAATCAAGGCTTGTCTATTTTGTTTAATCTTTCAAAGACTTAACTCTTTGATTCCTTGATTCTTATAATTTTTTAGTTTCAAATTCACTCATTTTTGCCATAATCTTAATAATTTCCTTCCTCATGCTACCTTTGGGTTTATATTGTTCTTGTTTTCTATGACATTGAAGTGTGTGGAAAGATTATTTACTCGAGCTTGCTGTTTTTCTGATGTGGGCATTCACATCTATAAACTTCTGTTTTCAGACTGTTTTCATTGTGTCCCATGGGTCCCAGTATGTTGCAATGGTATTATCATTTAATTCTAGGAATTGTTTAATTTCTTCCTTAATTTATTCTGAAATCAATTGATTATTGAAGAGTGTACTGTTTAATTTTCATGTTTGCAGAATTTCTGTAGTTTCTTTCACCATGGATTTCGAGTTTCATTGTACTGTAGTCTGCTAATACGCACAGGATAATTTTGATTCTTTTGTATATACTTAATCATGCTATATTGGGTAGTATGTGGTCTATTTTAAGAAAAAGTACTGCTGAGAAAAGTTTGTGTTCTGTATCTGTTGGGTGCAATACTCTGTAGATATCTATTAAGTCCATTTGTTCAAATATTTGGTTCAGCTTTGATATTTTTTGTTGATTCTTTTTTGATTTGTCTATTTGTGGTAGTGGGGACTGAAGTCCCCATTACAATTTTATTGGTGATTATCTGAATTTTCATGTTCAGAAGTGTTTGTTTTATAAAGTTGAGTATGCAGATGTTTCATATATAAATGTTTATAACTGTTATCTCTTCTTGTCAAATTTTTCTCTTAAGCAGTATGTACTGCCTTTCTTTGTCTATTCTATTCAGTTCAGTTTTAGTTTGAAATTCACTTTTTCTGAAATTAAGATAGTTTATCCTGCTTTTTACCACATTCCTGTTGCATGGTAAATGTCCTCCATCCTTTGATTTTTTAATCTATGAATTTCTTTTTCTAATTAAATGTGTTTTTTATGTTGCATATCATTGGTTTTCTTTCTTGATCCATTCTCCCAATCTGTGTCTTGGTGGGTTGATTGGTGGGTTGAGACATGGTCTCATTTTATAACCAGAAATGTATGTACAAAAGATGTTATTAAGAACTTTCACACTTCTGAAATCTTATTTGGAATAGTGACATATCATGACAAAGGTACAAATTAGTATAAACAACCTTTTACTATTATATGTGATGGTTCCAAGTTTTTAAAAATAAATTGAGCAAGGAAAAAAAACCACACAATGACAAACAAGAAGCTTTTCTGGAAATTGTCTAGATGATATCAAAATTATTTAAAATGTTTTCAAATGTAAATCTTTAAGCATAGTTTCATGTATTTGTGTTGGAAAGTAGACTTCAGTTTTGGAAAGTAGATCTCAGTGTAGAAAATTCCAAGAGATTCTGTAGACTCAGAATTCCAAAACAAAAAAAAGGTAATAAACCCTTATCCTTGCTACTAAAAATGACCCAGGCAAGGCACTTCATTCACCCACAGGGATGTGGTTGCTGCCTGAACTCTTAGCTTCCTCTCCTTTCATATCACCTTGCCAACACTTTATAAAGAAGTTTCTTGCAATGAAACCGATTGACAAAAAACTTGGCAATTCAAATAGCATTTAGATGTTTCTTCTTTTTCAATTCCTTTACTTAAGACAAACCCAGTTTGCTCAAGTCATTCATCAGGATCTCACAACCTGGTCTTCAGGACTAATAGAGACTTTATGGCCAGGGCCCCTTGTTCCATGAATCTAGTTTATACCAAAAGCAATTCACAGCTTCTCAGAAGTGTATGTTGCTTATCTCTAAACCAAAATCAAAACCATTTTTAAATGTGTTATTTACAAAATGTGTTGAACTGCAGAAAAATGATACTCATGTGGCTTAATTAGGGAAATCCATTGATCCCTCAATCATTCAGTATGTTTTCTCTGGGACCTGCTGTGTATTCCCAGAACAGAGTGAGGGTATAGCAGCAGAATCTGGACTTTGTAAACTTAGTTAGACTTTGGTCATTTCAGAAAGCCTTGCATCCTCAAAGCCTTTGAAATCTTTTGCAAGCCTTTCTGCATAACCACTTACCCAGAAAGTTCAGGTATTTTCATGATAACACAACATCTTTAGAGGACAGAGGAAAAGAAGAGAACCTGAGAAAAAAGAGAGAGACCTGTACTTACAGTCTGTAGGAACTAGACCAGGGCTGACTAAACACAAGGAAAAACTCAGACTCCCCTCTCCACATAGTTAAAAGATAGTGCTGAGACTATGCACATTTTTAAGTTGTGGATTCAAAGTAGAGAGATCCAAGAGGAATGAAGGAAATTGTAACAGCCAGGAAGTTGAATGTGTTCTCGTCCTTTCTCTACCAGAAAACTAAATCATTAACCAGGAAGAAATAGGTTATCCCCAGGGGTGTGATCTTGTTGATCCAATCTAACCTGGAGTGGTTATTGACTGATCTACATTTCTCTCCTTCCCAGGACAGTTTTCCTGCCCGCTTTGGAGGCGTCCATTTTGTCAACCAACCCTGGTATATCCATGCTTTATATACACTCATCAAGCCATTCCTTAAAGACAAGACCAGAAAACGGGTAAGGAAAACTAATATGTAAATTCCAAATAGGGACTATCAGGAACAATTATGGCACGTTCTTCGCAACCCCAACCTAATCTTTCACTGCATTTTTTCTAACCTATGAATATTTGAGCTTCAGATTGAGTGTACAAATGGCCTGGATTTAATAAATAATCCAGGAGAAATGGATTATTTTCGGAGTCCCAGTGACAAACTGAAGGAGACTAAATGCGTGCAATACCAGATACCCATTTTAACATAGAAACTTATGGGAGATATGGGCCAAGTGACTTCCTGTTCCTGGAATATTTTAACAGAGAGAATTTGTCTTGTAAATGTAGGTTTACTTGAAGAACATTTCTTTTTTTTTATATTCTCTCATGGCTCTTGTGTGGTAACTGCCAGCTCCATCACCTCTAAGGTTGGAAAAGCATTCTTCATTAGAAATAATCATGCTCTTATCATCTTTAAAAATATTAATTACATGAATTGACATTTTGAAAGTTGGTCTCTTTCGTCAGAGCTGAGTTTTTATGACATTATGAATAACTGAGTAGCTGAGCATTCCTTAACTACTCTGAATCTGAGTTTCCTCATTTATAAGATGGGGAAATTAACACCTACATCACAGATCTGTTGAGATAATTTAATGACACAGCTTATGAAAACATGTAGCATCCTTCTATTTTTATCCCAGAGGCCCTGTAACTCCTGCTTCTTTTTACCACTTGTCGCTTTTTTCTTATTTTCTAGCTATACTTTGACAAAGTTGTGTATAGTTAAACTATGTGGCATGATGATTTAACATATATATACACTGTAAAATGATTATTACAAGCCAGCTAACACATCCATTACTTACATAGTTATGACTTTTTAAAGTTTTCCTTTTCTTTTGGTATGGCGAAAGCACTTAAGGTGAACTCCATTGGCAAATTTCAAGTATACAGTGTTATTAATCACTGTGCTGTATATAGGATCTCCAGAATTTATTGATCCTGAGGAATTGAACTTTTGTTTTCCTTCATCATCATCTTCCTCTTCCTTACTTCTACTCCTTAGCACCTATCCTTCAACTCTCAAAATGTCAGGGCTTCATTTTTAAAGGCTATATATTCCATTGTGTGAGTACATGTCACATTTTCCATGTCTATTCATCTGTAGATAGGCATTTGGGGTTTCCCTATCTTGGCTATTGTGATTAACAATGCAGTACTTACTTCTGTGTGTTCTGATTTGGGCTACGCCTTCCTGAGGGAACCTAACCAAGTTCATTCTCACACCATCTTTCATATATATACATCTGTGAGACTCAACCTTGGGGAGACCTCTGTGTATTTAGAGGTGACCATGGTGTGAGGGTATGTACACACACACACACACACACACATACACATACACATACACATACACACTGCAGAATTCTTAACTCACAGAACTTGGATACTTCTAGATTTTTAGGAGATATTGCTGCCCTGTCACCAAAAAGAACTAGAACTCAACAGCACTAGCAGGCAGAGACACTCTCAATCCATTTGGCCTCACAAGAGCACCAAGGACAGAAATGTCCTACATTGCTGTAATATAATTTTGGGCTTCTCAGTGCCTTTATGCCTCCTGCAATGGATACCCACTCTTGGGTCAGAAAAAGGAGCTTCTGGAGCTTTGGGCCCACAACCAGTTGAGATGATGCAGGAGCCAGCCTTCTATCTCTGTGTTCCTTCATCCCCCTGGATAACCACAAAGGAGGGCCATCTTCAGAAGCACCCCCAATTCTTTAAGAGCTGGACATGCATAATTGGGCCTTGGAAAATTTTTACCTTGAACACCAGAGACTACTTAACTTTAGCATACCTCAAATACTATTGCACCCTCTAAGGAGTTTTTCAAAAACCAAAATAGTTAAATTTTTTAAAAGAAGTAATTTTTATTAAAAGTCTTACCCATCTGCAGTGTCAGAAAAATATATGTTATTTACTGAAGTGCTGCAGAATTCTGAGTAATTTAGCACTTGGCTTCTTTTCTGCTTTATCTTTGAAGTATACCATTACACAATAAGTTTAAGTGAATATAACAGAAAAAGTAGCAATTGTTTTACCAAAGTCCTATTGTTTATTTTTAAAATATTGAAGTATTATAATGGTTAACTATGGTGCATGTATGCATATGCATACATACCCATAAAATTGATGGCCTTGTTATTTAGTTCAATTTATTTGTTACATATTATTAATTATGTATAACTTATGTGTGGTTAATTATTTCATGCATTCAAATGTCATGGTCTGTGTTCTAAGGGTAGAAATTGACTTCATTAGAAACTTAAGTCAAATTTTAGAGTCAACTCCTAAATTACAGTGAATGGTAATTACCTACTTGTGATATGTTTATTTTGTGGGTTTATCTCAAAATAACTGCAACTTGGAACTGACTTTTTTTCCCTTATTAGACCAGTTTCTATCATTACCCACCTTATGTTCAAAAGATGTGAACCTACTTGGATCATAGCCCCCAATATAGACAGAGACAGAAAATTCTGGCATGAATATCTCACAATGCATTCTCAAACAATAATTTTCAATTCCACTGAGTGAGAATGGAAGATGGTAAAGCAATAAGACAGCATCATCTCTCTCTTTGAATGTTCTCTCCCTATAGGGAGACATGATAGGTGGGCTGGGAGAACCGCAAGAGGCAGGCTTCCCTGGAATAGATTTAGAAAGAAGCTGTAGTTTAGTTCAGAGTGAGAAAGAGGGCAAGACTGAGTGAGGAACCAAGGACCAGGGTGCTTAGCAAGAAGATGGAGCCGTCTGACCCCATCAAGGATGGAGGTGGTGCATGGCCTTTCTCCTGTCATCAGCAGGGACGATTAGGGAATGACTATAGGTATAAACTTTAGCCATGACCAAATAATGCCCAATCTGCTCGTAAACCTCATTTTAAACTAAAATTAATTTAGTTCCCTTTCTGAGAAGCAAGTTAACATTTTATGATAACTAAGCTCCAGGCACAAAAATGAGTGCTTCTTTAAACACTATGATCACCAGCAGCATATCCAATTTGTCATTGTTAAATTGTGTATTAGGTTAAATATTAATCATGTTTCAGATTTGTTAATGGTAATTATTTTTTCTTTCCAGATTTTTCTGCATGGAAACAATTTAAACAGCCTTCACCAACTAATACATCCTGAATTTTTGCCCTCTGAATTTGGAGGAACCCTTCCTCCTTATGACATGGGAACATGGGCCCGGACGTTACTCGGTCCTGACTATAGTGATGAAAACGATTACACTCATACATCCTATAATGCAATGCATGTGAAACATACCTCCTCCAATCTGGAGAGAGAATGTTCACCCAAGCCAATGAAAAGGTAAGGCCAGCATCACCAGTTTCCAAGTCAGAGGTCAGTGGGAGTTTTTGATTTACACTTGTTGCAGATTGCATAACTGAGGACTTCAGGGGCACAAAATTGAATAAAATAAATTGAGATACATTCATAGCTGATTTCACTAGAATTGAAAGCAAATGGGGCTTAGCTGACCCAGAAATATAATTGTCATGTTAAATTACAAAAATAGCTAAAGGCTAGGACCTTGCTCATGTGCCGATTACAGCTCTGGCCTCTCGGGAGTCTATACTTTGAGATGGCATTTGAGGTACACTAAATGACAAAGGAATGAGCTAGAAAACATCACTGTCATTCATTTGTTTGGGACAAAATAAATGTTTAGTTGGCTTCAGCTCTGATTTTGAACCAGGGACATCAATACAGACAAAATTTGGAAATAACAGAGAAGTGCGCCTCTAGAAAATCAGATAAGACTTTGTTGATCATTTTTGTAAAGTGATTTAACATTTAAGCTGAAGTTTGAAAGAACAATACTGGTGTAAAAATAAAAGGGAATGCATTGGTGAGCAAAAGGGACAGACAGAGGCATGGAAGCCTTTCACAGACAGGATGGTCTGGTATGCCAAGGAGATATGTAAGAATGAGGGTAGGCATTGAAAAAGAAGCCCCAAAAGGATTGGATCCAAGTGGCAAAGTGGGTTGCAAATGCATGTTCAGGAGAGTGCTGTGGAAGAGAGTTACATTTATATTTTTACTTTTATTTTTGAAGTGCTGGAGATTGAGCCCAAGGTCCTTGCATGCTAATTAAAAGCTGAGCATTATCCTCAAGTGAAGGGATATTTTTCATATTTTTCTCATTGCAAAAATCAAAACTTATTTTTAAGACTAAAATCCCTTTCCAGCACCATCCACAATCCCAATCCTACTCTCTAGGTGTGCATGGTTACCAGTCAGGTTGGGCCCTTCATTCTGCTTTTCATCCTTGACATGACTATGCACACACCCCTAGGAAACCTCTATTAGCAGGCATTAGATACGTAAGCAACAAATATTTTCTCATGGTTCTGGAGGCTGTGAAGTTCAAGGTCAACTTGTCTGTAGGTTTGGTTTTCCTGAACCTTGACTTACAGATGATCATCTTCTCCCAGTATCTTTGGTGTATGTCTGTGTTCTAACCTCTTCATATGAGGACATCAATTACATTGGATTAAGTCCCATATCTCCTTTAACTGTAATTAATTGTTAAAGATGCTCCAAATCCAGTCACAATCTGAAGGCCTGGGGCTTACAACCTGACATAAGAGTTTAGCAGATTGTAGCGATAACAACATTGGGCTGAGAGCAACATTACTGGGAATGGCCACACTCACATATACCACTCACTAACATCAGCTGTTTGCAGAAGAGACACAAACCAACCTCTTAGCACCATGGCCAAAACATTCCTGAGAGTTCTGACTGCCAGTTTGGGGAAGGTGCCTATAATATCATGCAACCTCTTATCATTCAGTACATCTGACTATAGCTTATGGTTTAAATACTGTAGAAGATTCTATAGCATGGATAGAATAGCTATTTCCTTCTTATTGAGCATTATAGTTGTTTTTGAGCTTTTTCTCTATTCCAAACAAGGCACAATGAATGTGCTGCGCATGCTCCTTACTCTCCTAAGAAACTTCCTCTGGGTACAAGAAAATCCTTCTGGGTACAGGGTGGGTAGGAGAAATACGCATTTATACCTTTAGTCCATACTGCATGGAAGTGTACAGATGGAGTTTGTCACTACCAGTATGGGAGATCTTTTGCCTAGACTCTTGAAAAATATTTCATAGCACCATACTTTAATCACAATCCTGATGGGAAATCCCATGTCACTTCTGTTTTGATCTTTTATTTCCTCACCAGACCTAGTGAGTTACACAGAAAAATGACACAATTGGGTCTAAGAATCTTGGGATTAGCAGGAAAGAGTTTGTGGACCAGAGAGTAGAAGCTGTTTGAAGCTCAGGTAGGAAGATAAGATCCAGAACCAAAACCAAAGAGTAAGACTTGCTCCATTCTAGAGAAGTGTGGACATTGCAGGAGGCTGAGTGTCTAGGTTGAATTCTCCTTGCAATAAGAATGTGCATGTCCAAATCCTGAACCAGAATAGAGAATACAGCATGAGTATCTTACACTCCCTGGATAGTTGTAAATGTTCCAATCAAGTGGGAAACCTTCAGTTGGGTCCACAGGGGCCTATAAGTTCCTACACTCCCCAAATTGGCAGTCAGAACTCTCAGGGGCATTTTGGCCATGGTGCTAAGAGGTTGGTTTGTGTCTCTTCTGCAAACAGCTGACGTTAGTGAGTAGTATACGTGAGCGTGTCCATTCCCAATACTGTTGCTGTCAGCCCAAACAACAGAAAAGTGAAAACAGACTCTTCTGAACTTTCAGCCACACTTTTATTCACCACCACAGTTGTATAAGAAAGGTACCTTTGTTCCCTTTCACAAATGAAGAAAATGATACTGAGAGAGTTTAACCAACCACCCAAAGTCACAGCAAGAAAACTGCTAAACTGGAATTCAGATCTGGGCAATCTGTCTGTGGGTGCTGTGTTCATGTCCACCATGCAATATATACATCATATTTCATGCTCTTCCTTTTACTTTCTACCTTTCCACCTCCACCAGTGTGGAGACAGTGATAACTCATATGAGGTCTGTCCCTATCTATCTCTAGAGACACTTGGATAAGGACAGGATATTTCATGTATATTTGATTCTCTGAACATATCATAAAATAGGAATTTTACACCTTTTCCCCAGGTGACTAGTCACAGTATTTGAGTGACAAAAATGTCCTGTTTCTAATTCTATCTCTAAGTTGATGTCAAGGATCAGAGGAAGGGCTAGTGTCATTATTAGAATCTGGGTTTTGGAGAGGAAAGAGTTTTCTGACTTCTATTCATATTATCCCTCCTTCAAAAACCCAAGTCAATGCCCAACATGCAGCAGACACCTGTGCATGCCCATCTACTATGCCAGAGAGTTAATTACCTCTAAATCCAAATTTGTCAGAAGACGGAAATAGCCC
Source organism: Dolichotis patagonum (assembly GCA_004027295.1). Classification (NCBI taxonomy): domain Eukaryota; kingdom Metazoa; phylum Chordata; class Mammalia; order Rodentia; family Caviidae; genus Dolichotis; species Dolichotis patagonum. The sequence continues at coordinate 83,281 of PVJX010003558.1, read as the reverse complement.
ATTCCCTTTAACAAGCTTCACCTGGACCCTGCTTTGAGATTTTTGTATTTTAATAGGGAGAGAAGACATGACCCCAAATGATTATAGTAGGGACAGCATGGGAAAGCTACTATACAGGTGTTCTAAGGAAGCATCACTAATTTCAGCCAGGAACTCAGGGGAGTCTTCCTGAAGGAAAGAGTGGCTAACCTGGGTTTTGAAGGTCAAGTACATTCCTCTAATTGTGTGAGACAAAATCCAAAACTAGATAGACAAAGAATATAGTGAATGTATACCCATCTCCTTTCCCATATCATCACTACAAAAACTCTTGTCCTGGTGCCCTCTGCACAGCTCATGCCTGCTGCCTTTTGTCAGGGCTCCGTGAACATTTACCTGGGCATTTAAGGCAGTGACAGGATAAGTAGTGATGCTGACAAGGAAGGGTTCTTACTGCTGTTGACATGTGTCTGCTATCAGGCGCCTCACTCATGGAGAAACAAAAAAGTTGCCATTCATAGCATCTTTTTGACCTTTCAGAATCCAGAGGTATGCAAAGCTTGGAAACAGAAATGGGAGAGACCAGGTCATCTCTCCCTTTTTCTCACCTTACAGACTGGTTTCATTTTTTCTCCACCACAGACTGCCAGACAGCCTCAGTCTGAACTGTCCAGAGACAGACAGGAATCTTATAAAGCAGTGTTTCCTGCCTCATGTCCCTGACAGAGAGTGCTTCATCAGTCAGATCCAGATGATGTCAGCAGTGGGTACAGGCTGCCCCTCCACATGCCTTCTGCCATAGTTCTCATCCTGCTTCAGGTTCATTTGGAGTCAAATGGGCTTTTATGAACTGTGAACTTGAGACCTAATCATGTTTTATAATGTGCTTCTGAACACAAATAGCCACTGATTTCCAAGTGACTCCATCAAACACTGCATTTCCATATACGTGCAGAGTATGATCCAAGATGCCTTGAAGCAAATGAATGCTTTTATATAGGAATTTCTTTAAATAATTTCAGTGTTTTTCTCTTTAATCCAATGATGACTGGGTGGGCTTTTAAGGTGTGGCATTCTATACTCCAATATTAAATGACCTGGAGTTTTGTATTTTTAAATTCTTATTTGTGTTTTTTCTTTTTAATTTTATTTCGCAGAAGCCTCTAATTACTCCCAAGCCCTGGCAGTTCTTGTTGTTTTTAGAAATGTATAGATGAGGCATCCCATTTCTTTGTATCTAATTCACTACTTGAGTATGTTGTAAGATTAGAGAATAGATGTCTAAATGTGTTTTAAAAGCCCAATGAAAATCAGTCAGCTGCGCATCAGTTTTTACTGTTTATGTTGCAAATATAAGAAAATCTTAAATGAACTGCCTTCAATGAGGAGAATTTTACATAAGGAAATATCTCAAATCCATATGACTGCAAGATTGCTGTGTCAGTGGGCTTGATACTGACAACAACCCAGTTCTCTCCACTGTGTAACCAAATCACTCCCAGGAAGGTGTCTGCCTCTGACTCACATGTCCAGGAAGGAGAAGGGAGTGGCTTGGTTTGACAACTAACAGTCCTGATTCAGGCTTAGCTGAAAGAGCACGCCTAGAATTTCTTCCCCATATACTGAGTTAATTTTTAAATCAGTGTGCATATTTTGTGATTCTTTAAAAAAAAATTTAACAATGTTTATTAATTGCTTTCCTCTGGTTTTGACCTTTATTGGTGATAAAGTAATCAAAGTGGCTATATATATTACTTAAAATTCAAATACACAGTGAGTCTGTCTTGAAATAACTATTAGCAAATGGTCAGTCACTTTGGGGAGATTTATAAAATTTTTTCATCAGTGTATGTTTGCAGTACATGACAATTACACTCAATGTGAGGAGTATTACAAGTATGACTTTTTATCCCCTTTCCCTCCTCTCGCTCATCATATATATATATATATATATATATATATATATATCATACAGTGTGTATGTATTTATTTTAAGATTATCAGTAATAATAGTGTAGGTTTTATGCTACAACATTGATTCCAGCTAAGAATCCTGAGTCCTTCTCTGGATTTGGAATCATCTGAAAGCAGATTGTTGGTCCAGGGAAGGCAGCTGAGAAGCAATCTTGATTAGATGCAGCACTTGGAAGGGAAAGTTATGACTCATATTGTGTTAGGAAATCACAAATTGCTCTCAGAGCAATTCACTATTTTGTTGCTTTCTTCTTCCTTGGCCCTGAGGGCAATTTTTGATGATGGAGTTAATCATAAGAGGAAATAAAGAACATCTTTCTTGATCTTTCTGAGCAAAAATAAAAGGGAAAGCTCTGAAATACCAGTCTTTGGCTGTCTCTGAGTCAAAGATTCCACAGATTTTTCAGAATTGGGGTGTATGATCACCCCGTGGAGTGCCAGGGAGAATCTTGGACTATGCAGATTACTGTGGAGGGGTTTGGGTGGTTTCCTAATGCCAAGGTGGTGAACCAGATCCAAAGCGTGTGTCTCATCAGAGAGGAATGGCAGGTGGCTCCTGCAAGGGCTGCAAGGGAAAGAGAACCTATATTTCACTCCACAGTAAATGTTTTTCACTCCATCATTAAACTCGAGTAGGTTCATCTTGGCTGTACCACTGCAGGCAGCCTCTGTTTGCAGGATGGACATTGTCTACACAAATTTTACCTAAAGATAAATATTATTATTTTTGTTATCAGAAAGTTTAGATAAGGAGCAGAATCTTTGAGGTCATCTAGGCACTATCAGAATTTCCACCATCAAGGACTTCTTTTATTGTCCCACATAGTGTGGGGTGTGTGTGTGTGTGTGTGTGTGTACTAAAAGATGTTGGAAACTGAGGATGTTGTACATATTAAGTAATCACAAATTCATGTTTTCATGATATAATCACCATTATTTTACACAATTATTCTAATCTTTAATTTCAGTAAAAATAAATATTCTTAATGTTTTAGTCTTATAGGTGATATTTGAAAAATATCTATAAAACTTTATTGAATATTAGCAATAAGCTATGAATATTTTCTGTACCTTTTTGCCTATCATTGCTTATGTGAAAATCTGAGACTAACGTATACATCTCCTCATTTCAAAACAGTATTTTTCTGTACAATCACATTGTCTATTTCCTCTAAAAAGATGATTATTTTGTGCATAGTACATATTCCTTGCATACTCAATACTTTTAGTTTTATAAAGAAGTATATGGTGTAGAGATGTGTTCTTGTTTTTTTTTCTTTTCTTTTATTAAGATTTTAAACATATTTCACTTCCTATAGTTGTCATAGCCAAACCCTGAGAAATCCTGCAGGTGGGAGAGGAGACTACGTCAATAATTCTATTTTGTTCTAGAATTCTTTCAGGGTAGAACAGTGGCTGACATTTCACAGAACACTTGTCTCCTGACTCTATGAAAAGCATTGGACTATTCCAGTGATTGAAATGGAAAGTCTGGATGTTGATTTGTTCCACAAAAACCCCACTTGCCTGAACCTTGTCTGACAATTTATGCCTCATTTTTTCCTGAATTCCCCTCCCTCGTGTGCTCAGAGTTATCTATAAGAAAGAAGAATTTTTAAAGTACTATCTGCTATTCTAACCTTACTCTGCTGTGAACTTACTAAATAATCATTCCTGTCCTGAGGAGAAACTCCAAGCCTAGTAACTTGAGCTCCTTCTCAGAAGCCTGGAAATCGCACTGGCATCAAGTAAACTGAATGAAGCCAATCCCTCTGCTCATGACACAGATGCTCCAGGCCAAAAATTGTTAGCTTCAGAAAAGCAGAAACAGGATACTTGGCAGGTTCCTGGAGAAGAGTTATGATAGGCACAGAATGAAGACAGAGCAGTAGCTATGCCCAGCCTATCTGTGTCCACTCCATGATAGCCGAGGAGCATTTCCTCAAGGCTCTGGTCACAGACTCCTCAGTGCAAAATTGACAGTAGGCAATATACCACTCAGGGTGAAGATCATAGACATAGCAATTGGTTACTAACTCTGTGCTGATATCCTAAATTGACACATGACAGCCATAACTCTGCTGCCTTTGGTGTGTGTTTAAGATTAAGGAAGATTATTCCCAAGTTTTTGTTTTTCTTTTTGGTTTGGTTCTGCTAGGGATCAAACACAAAGTGCTGTGAAAGCTAGGCATGCACTCTATCTCTGAGCAACACTCCTGACACTTTGTTATTTTTTGGAGTTTTTTTTCAACCATATGAAGTTATTCATACAAAGTCAACACACAGCAGTTTCTGATAGTACCAAGGTAAGTTTTGGTATAGTTTGATCACCAATGAAGCTAAACTTTTACTCATATTTAGGGATCTTGCTGTAGTTTGGCCCAAGAAACACACACTCCCATATGACAGAAGGGCTTGGTCCCCACAGTTGGAGCTTTAAGAAGTAGGTCCTACTGGGTGGTTGCAGGATGACAGCATGTGGGACTCCAGTTCCTTCCTTTCTCTTTCACTTCCCAGTAATGACACAAATAGCTTTTCTATGTGTTCCTACCATAATGGGCCATCATAGGCCAACACTGGGACTCTGTGATCATGAACTGGAACCTCTGAAAATATGAGCCAAAATAAATCTTCATAAGATTAATTATCACAAGTATTTGTTGTAGTAAAGAAAGTTGAAAAATACAGATAAAAATTATTCATAGAAAAAGAAGCCTGGGAGACTGTAGCTACAGCTCCAGTATACCAGTACAAAATGGTTGGCATTCTCAGAGGAATGATTTTAGCTATACTTACAAATGGAAAGGCCAGTGTTTCTACATCTTGACTGGATCTGCCATAGAAGGCCTTCTTTTGACGAAACAAATACTTTCATTTTTATAAGCCTAGGCACTCCTCACATGAATGAAATGAAAAAAACATCTTAAAGATATTGTGAACCATTTGATTTTAAGAGAGTGGAGGAGATTGTCTGGATTCAGTTCAAATTTACTCTAGAAGAAAACTTCAGGCCATATTGTTCCATCTTGGCCCCTGACTTGGAGGTAAAAGTCAGTTGAATTATATTCATCTGTCAAAAGCACTGTGCATGACCCTGGCGATTATTCAGCATGTAGTCCACTTTTTATAGGGTAAATTTGTGCATTTGTTCCATAAACATTCATTTCCAACAGAGGTATTACATCATCATAAAACATCCACATGGAACAATGGGAGGCAGCAGTATGGAAACAGGAAAACACTTGTTTTCAGAGAGACCAAAGTAGGGTAAACTCATAACATGTGGCCCAGGGCAAGGTGTTCCATGTGGCATTATGCTAAAAATCAATGTATGGTACACATTTCTTAATGAATCATACTGCCTCTACTTACCCCTAACTTGATTGGTATCTAGCATTCAACTCAAATAAGATTGAACTTTTTAGTTTTGTTGTGTCAGCTTCTCAGATAGCTTTTCAGATAACTAATTTCTGAGACGTCATCACTTATAGAAGCAAGACTTACAAGGTAAACTGTAAATGCCCTGTCTCAGGTCACTTATTGGGTATTCGAATATTCCACACATGCTCATGGAATTTGTTATATTTCTTAAAGAACAAAGAAAAATAGCTGTATAGTATCATCACAATTTATGCATCTGACTGAGATGGAGTCTGTTTTTATACAGCTTTCTTTTTTGATGCAAGATGAAGGATACTATCTCTTTACAAGCACATCTTATATAGCTAGGGAACAGTGGAGTGAAAGAAAATCTATACTATGAATTTAGTCAATAAAATGAATGGAGCTAGTTTTAAAAAAAAAAGCTTCTCTACACAGGCATGCTTTCTCTTCTTTTTAGAGTGACATGAAAAATTATGAGATAAACATTTCTAAACTACTGAGTGGCTAAGCAAAGAAATGAGTAAATTAGAGGAAATAAATACATCTAGGTGAGGTGCCTGGGTATAGTTTCAAAAGCAAACTGTGATTACACACAGTGCATGTTTTGAAAAAGATTCCTGTTTGCTGAAGCCTTGTGGTCATATGCAATTACTTGGAAAGGCAGATGCAGCCCAGGCAAGAAAGACAAGGCCTTTTTATTTCCTGTGACACTTTACTTTTGGTAAACAAACACTTTCCCTAGTTCCAGTTAAGTCTATGCTATTTGTCCCAACATCAGCCAGTAATGACCGCTCCTTAACAATCGTGTGGATGAAACATATATTTTACATAATGAATGGCAAAAATCTCTTCACGTCATGCTTAAAAACAGTGCATAGCTTATATATGGTGTTTGAATTACTTTTTAATTTTGTTGTAGACTTTGTTGTAGGTTGATTTTGTTGGGCTAAGAATATCTGAATTACAATATTTGAGGTTTTAATCAAAACTGTGGATGATGAGCACTGTGTTGGGAAGTCCTTCACAGCCCCACTTCACATGGCCTTTCTGGGCCTTCCTGCTATTATAATGATCAGCACCAGTGGGGCTCCTTTGGGATGGGTCCCAGGGGCTTCCTGTCTGCAGCCCTGCATCCTCATCTCAGCCTGTGTCCTTCTATTGTGTGACTTTGAGCCTATAGATCCACTTTTATTTTTCTCTTTATTTGTCTTTATTTCCCAATTTGATCCCTTTCATTCACTGACTTTTTTAGTTGTATGACATTGAGCAAGTCACTTAACTTTCTTATGTCTCAGCTTCCTTGACTAGAGTGGGTATGATGAGCTATATGACAATAGGGTGGCTTTAGGTAGAGTCAAATGGCAACAGGGTGAGAATTCAAACTATAAAGCACTACAGAAGTATATATGACAGATACCACTTTCTTTCCTTTCCAGCTTTGTAAGGATTTCTATTTTATTATATATTTGAGTTTTTTTCTAAATGAAAATTTCTCACTAATTTAACAATCCCCTAATAGAGAGGCAGTTGTGGTAATTCAAGGAAATGTCTTGAATACCTGATCAGAAGTTAGACTATATTGGGCATTTCCTTTTTCTTTACAGTAATTTATACACAGAACCAATTTAGGTTCTTGTGTACCCCAAGTCTGTCACCTGGAACATGCTTATACTCAGTACAGAGCACAGAAGAAAAGTCACCAAGAAGGAGGGACTAGTGACACAGCACCCTGCTCCTACCCTTTTTGTCTACCAAGAAGGTCTGGTCCACATAGGAGGCTTCATTTCTCACTCAGCACCCCATCTAGCCTGAGCCTGACCCATCTAGCCTGGATGTAAATTCCATCTTTACTAGAATTTCTCCTTGGCCTCTGGCCCTCTCATCTAAGTAGTTATCCATGTGGTGCTGATGGATGTCTTGTGAGTCACAATGATGCCCTCCAAAACCTTCCCTCTAGCCTCCTAAATCAGTGGGAGCCTGCTCACCTTTATCACAGGCCCCTCTGTGATGTTCTCAGGCCTGGGCACTCAGTGTGCCAGGCTTTTCCCTGCTCTGGCTCTACACTGCTGTGGGGCGCTCTGCCCTCATGCATGAATGAATGCTCATCCTGGTTTGGTTTAAAAGATCACCCCCTTGACAGGAATTCTTCATTCTCTCCATAGGCGTGAGCACTCCCTTTCCATCCTGGTAGTCCTTATTGTTGTACTCACTTTCTTTCTTAATAGTGCTCACAATACTGTAATTATATGTTGGTTTATTTTCATATATATTAAATTTCCTGTAAGTTCTATGGTTCCAAAGGCAGGGGCTTCATGGTTTAATACACCTTTATGTATCCTGCCTCACATATTTCTTAGTACCTGCTTCAGTATATGTTTTCGAAAGAAGGATGTGGGAGTAAAGAAAGGAGGGGACATACAGAGAAGTAGAAAAGAAGGAAGAAATGAATAAAAGGAGAGAAAATAGAGGAAGAAACAAACTATAAGGCAATTAATACTTTTAGGATTATTCTACTTTGTAGGATGGTGAAGAAGGTACTGTTCACCAACCATGATGGAATAAGACAGTAGCATGGTTTTCATAATCAACATTTGATTAGGATTTGAAATTTTTCTAATGCTTTGTTATTTCTTTCAGTTTATGTATCTCCACTAACAATTAACATGTATAGCATTCTATCTTTTGAAATCTTTATTGATTCAGTAAATGTCACATATCCAATAGGTACAAAAATAGAGTATAGGACAGAGAAGCATTAAGAAAGCAGGATTTGGAATTACATTCTATGAGTTCAAATTAGTAGTTAAGTGATCTGACTGAGTTATCTATCTGTGAATTGTTTTGTTCTCTAAGTGGGATAATAATATACCTACATTATTTTGGTGTAAGGATTACATGAAGAGCAAATATTAGCTGGTAAAGGACTGTTAAAAGGGCTGGCACTGCCTTCCTGTATTTCTAATTTCACCAACTATGAAGGAGACAAACTCTAAATACGTCATTGGACAAGCAGCTGTCTCAGGGCAACCATAGTACTTTGAATAATTATAGCGACTATGAGAGTACATAATTGGGGTTTTGTGGGGAAATGCTGTCAGGAAGGGCTTCCTCAAGGAAATTTCAAATAAGGCATGAAGGATGAGAATAGTTTTTCAAGCAAAAGAGAAGGAAAGGCAACAAGGAACAGATACCCTGTACTTGGAAGCACCACAGTTAGTTCTAAAAACCACAATGTTTTACCAATTACAATATTTTTCTGAATGAAAACTCCTTGAAATCAGCATTGCTCTACACTTGATGACATCTCAGATTAGCAAAATGTGATTCAAAACAAAAGCCCAGAGAGCTGGAGAGCAGAAGGCAAGTGGGAGAGTGACTATGGAGGAATGCATGGGCTGTCCATGCAGGGCAGAGCAGAGCACAATGACGATATTGAAATGTGTCATATGAGCAATCACACAAAAGTTTTAAGCAGAAGGAAGAAGTGAAATACTTTCATTAAAGTTTTACTCTGTAGTGAGGACCCTATCTGTGACTTTTGCAATGGTGCGAGTGAGAGATTACAATAATTTAGACTGAGAAATGAGCATGGAGAGAGAGAAAAGATGCACTCAGAAATATTTAATAGGTAGGTAGGTGTGGTGGCACATGCCTGTAATCCCAGCTCTCAAGAGGCTAGGGAAGGAGAGGATTGCCCTGAGTCAGAGGCCAGCCTGAACAACTTAGTGAGACCTTGTCAAAAACAAACAAACATTGATTTAATGGGCAAAATAAAAGATATTTGATTATCAAGTAAACATGAGGAATACAGGAAAAAAGTTTCTAGACTAGATAGTAGTCTCAGGAGTACGTAACCGAATGCATAGTAGTGCTTGTTTCTCAAGACACTGAACTTTGGAGGATGTACTGACTGGAAAACATTGTGAGTTCAGATTTGAATGTGTTTAATTTGGAAGCTTCAGTTAAAATAGTCATGTTGATTGTTACATACATGGTCACAAGGCTCAGAAGAAAATTCTGAAATAGAAATATAAATTAGGGACTCAAAGACATAATGAAGGAAATTCAAGCTAGGGGATGGATGGAGGAGAACTCCCAAGGAGAGTTTTCAGACTAAGAAAAGAACAACAGACGTTGGGTTTAAGGTGCAAGGAAATCCAATATTTGAAGTCTATATAAAGCAAGATATTATGGAACATCCTGAATTGTTGGAGGTAAATCAAATATGATGTTTCAGAAGGCAAATGGATGGAGTCAGGTTTCAAAATGGATGGAGTGACTGACTCTACTGACTGCTACTGAGATGCCAACTAAGATGAAAATAAAAAAAAACCAATGATAAGACACAACTGATTGTCACTGGGCCTTACAGAAGCTGTAGTGGAGTCACATACAGACATAAGAACATGACAGCTCCAAAGTAAATGGAGAGGGAGTTCATAGGCAAGAAATATACAAATTTAATTTGTGAAGTTTGACTGTAAAGGTGGAGGGTATACTTGTATCTAAGGAGACACATGAGAATCCAGAGGATGTTTAATACACCTAACCTGGATTCCTCCTTGTTCTCAGGTAGTGTAATCTCAGCTTTTTTTTTTTAATCTCCTCTGCAGGTGACATGGAAGAATAATATCACTGGGGTCACTCAGGGCTGGGACTTAGTTTTTTTTTTCTTTGTTCATTTTTTGAGACAGGGTCTTGCTAGTTCAGGTGGGTCTTGAACTCACTATGTAGCCAGGCTAGCTTTGAACTCATGGTGATCCTCTTACCTCAGCCTTTCAAGTGGTGAGATTACAGATGTGTGCTGTCACACCTGACTGAGATTTGATTAAAGGAATTTTGTGCACAAGAAAAAGATTGAAGTACTTAGTCATATAATCTCAGTTTATGGAAAGGAAGTAAAGATAAAAGGACCCTTAAGCACATAGATGTTGGCTTGTGAGGGCTAAGACATGACTGACTACCAAGCACTTCTATTTACTTGAGATGGGAAGTTGAAGTGTGTTTGCCCCAGTACTCAGTTTTCCAGGAATGACCCACAATAGTGCTATAGATTCCAAGACAATGCAGATATTGGCATCTCAAAAAAATTCAATTAACAACAGCTATGTCGCCTTGGCTATATCAATAATATTAGCATTAATTATAGTATTCAAATACAAGCTGAGAAATATTAACAACCTCTAAGGACCAATAAAATACCACCTTACCCCACAGCAAAAAATAATTATAGTATGAATACTAAAATGAACTAAACATTGAACCTACTATTGAGCTACAGTAAATATTTATTAAATGGAACAACTTTATCTCTAATAACAATAGCACAGTATTCATCAGCAATCATGTAAAGTTAACTATCTGGAGATTCATAAAGCTTAATAGTAATACTAGTAAAAGTGGAAGAGGTGAGGAACTTGAGAATGGAAAAAGCAACATTTTTAAAATTAATCAGTGAGTAATGAGGAGAGGAGAGAAAATAAGATATGGTGTCCTATTGAGGAGTAAAGTGAAATTAATATTCATAGAGAACAGTTACTGGAAATGAAAAAGAAAAAAAACAGAAAGCAAAATCATGAGTTAAAAGAAAGATAAGAAGGATGAGAAACAAATTGAAAGGGAAAAAAAGGTGAAAAAAGGGGAAGAAAAAACTCAACCCTCTCCAAAAAAACAGATGAAGAAAAATAAGTAGTTTCTTTCCAAGATTTGCAGTCTTGAGAACCAGCCAGTCACAAATTTCCATGCTTAGATTTAGGACCTATGGGATTTTGAGGTGCTCTCCTTGCATTGCAGGCCCACTTCTCCATTTCTTGCAGACTGTGGTTAATGTTCCAGCCAAGGCACGTCCTCACTTTCATAGGTGGCTGGGGAACTCAGTCAGCCCTCTGGTCCCTGCTGGAAGTAGCCTGGAGGGCAGGGGCTTCAGTGGGCTGTTGGACTTCAAGTGCTCAGTCGTGTGTTCTGGTTGCCGCCATCTCTCCCTGTGTGCGGTCTTTGTCCAGGGTCAGGTCTGTTGGTTATCCCGTGCCTCTGCTGCCCTGTACTGTACACCCCTTGGGGAAGGTTTTGTGGGTCTGTTTGGTCTCCTGGGGGTGGGGCGCTGCTGCTCAGGTGTGAGTCTGCTTGCTTATGACGGGAAGGGTGCTGCTCCTCCGGTCTTCAGCCAGCGGTTTTGAGGAAGTGCTTCTAGTGCTTGCAGCGAGGTGCTGGAGTGGACCTTGAGCAGGGCTGTCTGTAGCTGAGTACGGAGTGAAGGTCACTCCTCCCCCTGCTGCCCTGAGACTCAACAGATTCCTCTTCTAAAGCTTCAGAGGCTTCAAACACTACCTTCTTTGTCCAAACAGAAGATAGAGTGAGGGGAGATAACTGGACACAGAGAGATGGACTTTATTGGAGGCTTATCTTAGTGAAGGCACATCCTCACTGAAGTTATACAACCAACATCTGGCAGGCCCTGTCCCTCTCACATTGCCCTGGTTCATGTGCCTCCCACTTACATTTCCCACTGGCTTCTGTGTTTATCGTATGAGCCCCAGATGTTCTTTAAGCAGCAGTGTATTTGATGGTACTGTCCTCTGACCCAACTAATGCTTAGCATCAAAAAGGGTCTGCATCAAAAAGTAACTGTTGACTCAATAAAGAACAACTGTGATTCTCAAGTGTTTCTTATCCATGTCAGAGGTGTTGACTTGTGGGTCCTAGAATACCCTGTCAAATGGATGGATAAAAAGCTGCCAAGAGTGGGAGTCCGGCTACTAATTTCTGTCTCTTTCAGATGAGTTGGTCCCTTGAAGATAGGAATTTTCCCTGTGTTCATTTAGTATTTAGAATATTCTCAAAAAGAAAATGGGAAGTGGGAAACTTAGATGATGTCAGTTTCCCTACTTTGAGTTTCAGAAATACTTTCCAATCCCACCTGACTTTAAAGAATATATACTTTACTTCTCAGTATCTATTTTCTCAGTTTTCCATCTTTGGTTTTCTTCAAGTGTATAAATGTGAGCTATCTCTGTTATCAGATAAGCCAGGGCATCCATTGTCCATTATGAAAAAGATCGTACTTGGGAAAGTGTTAGTAAAATGATAGGCACTTTTAATTTAAATAATTTCTTCTTCAAAGTGTTGTAACTCTTTTATTATATATTTTACTTTCATATCTCTGTCAAAAATACAGCAATCATTCATCCTCATTTTTCAGATGAAAAACTGAGGTAGCCTATTTAATATGACTGAAAGACATAATCTCAGTCAGAATAATAAAGCTTTTTGCAAGTAAACAAAATGTTCGACTGCAGCTGCAGGTTTCACCATGGCTTTTCTTGTCTCCTTTTTCACATAACCTGCTCTCCGTTTCTAAGTTTCTAGACTGATTTGTCTCTTGGCAGCTGAACTCTACTCTCTAGTAATCTAATCTCTTCTCTGTTCTACTTACTTCTCAGTATGAACTGCCATTCTCTATAGATGTTCTTAGGAATTTGAGTGAATGCTGTACAGTTAGAAAAAGGATATTGAGATATTTTCTTTTAATTTACTTTAATTAGAGATGAAATAAGATTCTATAACCTATGGAATCTTTCAATTTCTTTTAATTAGAGATGATTAAATTAAAAATCTTTTAATTAGAGATGAAATAAGATTCCATAACCTATGAATCTTAGAACATGTTTTTGATTGATGATCTACTTTATGATTTGATTCACTGTACTAAGATTTTTAAAAATATATAATCAATAATTATTATTGATTATTAATAATCAATATTATTTAATTTATTAATATCATTGGGAAAATATGTTTGTAAGGACTTGAATACTAAAATTAGCTGATCTAAATTTTTTTTTCAGTGTCTTTAAGGACTGTGGATTACAAAGTCAAGTATAGGTTCCAATTCTAATTCCGCAACTGACTACAATTTTGAGCAAATTAATGCACTTCTCTGAGGTTCCGTTTCTTCACCTGCAAAAGAGAATTAATAACATTCACTGAAGAAGACTTTATGAGGATTAGCCAGGGGCAATGTAGGCTAAAAATTAGTGCAGAACCTAGGATATAGTAACTACTCAATAAATGGATGTAGGCGCTGCTGCTGCTGCTGCTACTACTGAAAAACATCTGTGGAAACAGGAAACTCTTCTGTAGATGATAATTCTAAAAGTATATAATTAAAATATATGTTAAAACCGTTTCCAAAGCAATCTCAGACTCATTTCAGGTGCAACAAAGATTTACTGATTGCTGACCAGAATTTCTGTGCAAGTCTGTCATATGTTGGTGATCACAGGTCATAGTTGAGAGGTTGCTTCCCACTGCTCCAGAAAATTGTGACCTAAATACAGAACCTGTGTGGCAATGAAATACTTTAAATAAACTGAATCATTTTCACAGTGATGCATGATAATATTTACTAAATAGCAATTGGCTGCCTTGAATATAACTCTCAAGAATTAAAATACTTTTAAAAGTAAATCTTTTCTGATTCATGAAACCTAAATGCATTGTGCATATGCCAACTTCAGCATATACTTTCCATGTCTAGCCAATGTCTGCCATTTTTAGTATTTGTAAGCTTTTCCACAAGGAGGTGAAAATAGATGTTGAGATCAAGTAGTGCTTAAAGGAGCTATAAACTAAACAAAATAAGTTAAAATTTGAGTTACAAATTTTTGAGAAATGAAGCCTGTTTTCACAAATGGTGAGTTTAAGCTAGTCTATTATCAGTTATGAAACTTTTGAGCTAACAGTATCATTCTGTGTAAGATCATCATTTCATCAAAGAAGCTGAGTAAGTCACTTCATGGTTTCATAAAGTGGTGGCACAGAGAAGAGGCACCTAATCCCCAGCCTAATTCTCTCTTTAGTTTATTCACCACTCAGAAGGCCCTCAAGATAAATATTCTTTATAAGATGGCTACTGTATTATGAACCATTTTGTTATTCCCCTTTATCATGCCTGACTTCTCTCACATTATGTTCTTATAACAGTATATTACTTTCATTAGGATCCATTTTTTGAAGGATGCAGTGATAATTCCATAGCTTGAACTATGTTACATTTCTAGATAAAGTGCAGTATGCTAGTTTTCATGTCCACATTCGTCATGACATGTGAACATAAGACATCAAAAATACAGTTTAAATCTTCTATGTTTTGTTCATTATTTTTATTATTTTACAAACCTAATATTTTATTTGTACCATATAGTGACTGATATGTTTTCTTAGCATACATTTTCTGATGCATATGCCTATGTAGTTAACATATGTAAATAAAAGTAAATTCACTGGAATAATAAACAAAAGATGAATAGCAAAACATGTCTGTAACTGTAACATAATGTTAATTTGTTATTTCAAAAATAACTTATTTTTATGAAAATAGTTTAAATTTTTTTTGAAATATTTTTCCATCAAGAAATGTATAACTTATGCAAAGCAGTTAAATTTGGAGGGGAAGTTTCTTTCACTATAAGTTACACTAGCAATTTGCACTGGGTTCTATAACCTCACAAAAATGAGAAAACCAATATTAAGGGAGTGAGAAAACTACCTTTGTATCAGCTCTCCTAAAAAAATAAGTGTGATTAGCTTGACTAAAATTGTGAGAGCAGCGATACCTTCATAGAAAAATAGCATACACAAATGCAATTTAAAATGAGGGACAAGCACACCGGCTAATCCCTTAAGTTTCATCCATATTACTTATTCATTTAGAGAAAAATTAATGTTTTATGCCCATTTTAATGATACAATGCAAGCAGTGAATCTCAGAATTGCTGTCCTGTCTGTGAGGGTTGTGAATGGCAGTGTGAGAGCTAGGTGAGTTAATATGTGGAAAGTTTTAGGATGGTGCATGTGGTCTTAGTGTGATGTATATTAGCCACAGCAGACAACAATGCTGTGAGTGAAAGTGCACTGAGGCCAAGATTTGTAAGCCAAGCACTAGCCTCAAGCTCAAAAGAGCTCACATAAAAAATAGCAGAATATTTACTTTCCTTGAAGTAGTATCTTTATATTTCCAATTTAATAAATTATAGCATGGTAGAGGGAAGTTTTATTCTATTTTATTTTATTTTTTTACACAAAGTACATTTATTAGAACAGAAGAAAGTTATGAAATATCCTATCTTTCCTTAAGAAATTAGAAATAAAAGAGAATAAAACCAAAAAAAATAGAAGAAAAAAAATAAAGATCAGAAAACACAACCTCTTATCAAAATGCCAACATCATTTTTCATAAAATTAATGTTTTGATTCTTACATTGCTGTAGAAATACAAAAGACTCAGAATAGTCTAAACAACTTTGATAAAGGAACAAAATCAGAGCTCCAACCCTACCCAATCCCATGATTTATCACAAAGTTACACCAGTCATGACAAAACGGCATTGATATCAAGATAGACAAACCACCAAGGTAACAATATGGAGTCCCAGAGTAGATTCCCACATAACAGACAGTTGATTTCTGGCATAGATGCAAAAGCAATGAAGTGGAAAAGGGATTGTACCTTCAATAAATATACTGCAACAATTGGATATCCACATGCAACAAAAAAAACCCAAAACTTATAGCACATCTAAAGTTTCTTAAGACATCAGAAAGTCAACTCAAAATGGCTTACAGTGGGTAGATGTAAAGGCAGATGTGTCCTGAGTCGTTGCTTTGGCTGAGGTCATTCTCTCTGGGACAAAAAGAATAGGACAAGGTGTAGAAGAGAAGGCCGAACCTACAGATCTGTTCAGTGAAGGGAAGCCTGAATTTGCTTCTGAACAGGCCATATGGATAACAAAGGAGGCTATTATGCTTCTTCTTCTAAATACACATTATGCTTCTTCTTCTAAATACACATATATACACATATATATACACACACACATATGTATATACATATGCATATATTTTTTCTTTCAGCTTGTCACACTAATGAAACAATAAAATGTTTACACATATGTGACTTAGTTCAAGTATTTTCTCAAGGCACATCCATTTACATATAAAAGTGTCCAGTTTATAATTCTTTTTCTTTCTGCATTTTGATCAACATACACATTTATTGTGTGTGTGTGTTGAGAACATCAAAATTCTCTCTTCAAGGTATTTTGAAATATACAACAAATTATTACCTATGGTCACCCCCCTGTGATATATATAAAGCACTAGAATTTACTCCTCTTGTCCAACTGTATAAATCTTCCCAACTTAAAATAAACAGAGATATTAACATGACATTTGACTGAATCATACCTCTTTTGTTCATATATACATTTTGGTTTCAGAAAACAGGATCAAAATAGCATCTAAAGACTTTTTCCAGAATGACCTTGAGTTTATTCAGGAGGAAAGTGATGCTCAGAAAATCAGAACAGTGACACAAGTCACAGAGCACTCTATTGCTCAAGAGAACACAGGATGCCAACTCTGTCTACAAACTGTATTGGAACTGAGACTGGTGAATGAAATCATGGTGCAAAACAAGCTTTTTCCTTGGCTTTAGAATAGGAGTGCTATTTGCTCTTGAAAAGTCTGAAAGGACGTCTGCAGTGGGTGGCACAGCAGGCACAGTGGAACATGTAGGATGATTTTAAACACACCGATTTTAGTAGTTACACATTAATTTTAAGAAGTATTAGAAAAGAAATTCTTTAAACTGAAAGAAAATAGAAATTGCTGAAAGATTAGGGATAGGGTTCAAGCATAAATGCAGAAAAAACAGATGTTGACCAAAGAGGAACAAAGTTTCATTTAGATGGGAACTTAAGATTTAGTGACCTGTTACATAGAATAGTTACTATATTAAATAATAATGCGTTGTGTAATTTGAAATTACTATAGATTTTAGATGTTTTTACCACAAAAATAAGTAATGTGGTGAATTTTTGTCCCAAATCAGGGCACCAGCACCACTTTCCTGGACCACTGCAATAATTTCAGTTTATAATCCTTTATGGCTGAGCAGTATGCCATTGTATAGAAATACATCTTTTTTTTAAATCCATTCCTCAGTCGATGGACATTTGTGTTATTTCCAAGATCTGGCTATTATAAACTGTGCTACTATAACATGGGTGCACATATATCACTGTGGTATGTTTTTAATTCTTTTGGGAAGACACCCAGAAGGGAAATAGCTGGATCGAATGGGACCTCCAATCCTAGTTTGTTGAGGAATCTTCACGCTGATTTCCACAGTGGTTGTACCAGTCTGCATTTCCACCAGTAGTGGAGAAGGATACCTTTTTCTCTACAACTCCTCCAGCATTTGTTGTTGGTTGATTTCTTAATACTAGCCATTCTTTCTGGGGTGAAGTGTTGTTTTAATTTGCATTAGAAGGAAGTTTATTTTATCTGTGTTTGCATTGAAGAGAAAAGATATGCTGCTTTACATGAGAAATACTTAAGATTCTCTTTTTGAAAAATGAAGTTTGATTGATTTATCTGGATCGGTAAACATTAGTTGTTCCTACTAAGCAAAATCATGTTGCCTGCTAAGGTACAAACAACAGAAGAATACGTGTTTTACAAATACTTCTTAAGCTTCTTGATCAAGAACATTATTTAAGGCATTACAGTTGAAAGACAACACTCCACATTGCTTTCCACAGTAGAAAATAATTGCAAATACAGTGAATTCAAAGCTATATAAATAGCAAGTAAGAAGATGAAAATGTTGTTATTTCTAAAAATTATGTGATATAAAGTAATGTAATAAGGCTAATTTTCATGTGCAATTTTCACCAATTATCTTGAATTCTTAAAATACTAGTCTCCATTTATTTTGAGATATTAATTTCCATTTATTATAATATTATGGCATGTACCAGTACATAATCTTGTAAGGTTCATGACAGGGTCATGAGAACTTTGAGTTTAATTCATGTTTCATGGCTAAATTTGTAAATGGACTCATTATTCTCGAATGCTAATTTTCTTATGTGTAAATGGGAAAGGGTGAATAATAAGAGCTAACATTAACCACATACACACTAAGCTGACACTGGGCTAAACATTTTGTGTACTGTAATTCATTAATTACTATCACTTCCACCAACAAAAAGTGGGCATTATCATACCTCCATTTCACCTATGAGGAGGTTGTGTTTACCAAAGATTGCAGTCAGGAATGTCACATTTCCTGAAGACAAGGTTGGAGCTCCCCTGGGAAATCTACTCAACACTTGAAGTTACTGCATGAAAAGCAGGCTGAATAAATTTAGAATTCTCTAAACATATTTTTTAAAGTAACATGTTATTTCTGTTTAGAAATCCTACTGGAGGCTCACTAAAACATTATACAATTTTGCACTTTTCCACAAAAATCAAAGCCATTGTTGACTTTAAGAAATGAAACCAATACTGTGGAATCCTTCCTGGAGAAATAATCAATCAGTAGATCATTCTGGAAAATAAAAGGGTAAGTCCTGATTAAAATGAGGATTTACCTGAAGCACCTATAAGTGTCTTAGGCCCTGGCATTCTATAACTCTTCATGAATGCCTAGGCTGAAGACAGATATTTTATGTCATTGAAAGGTTCCTTTTTTTAAGGCTTTTTTTTATTTAAAGAGAAGAAAACAGGAAAAGGGTAGAACTGATACAGAATTTTTTAAAAAAAGATAAACAGTAAGAGGTCACTAGTTGATAAATTACATATTGTCCTCTTAGAAATAGTTGCTCAAGTTACAAAATTAAATCACACAAAGTAGACATTCAAACAATGAGACTGTAAACAGCTACACATGTATTAGTCTTTACATGTATTTCTATCCTTTCTGTATTGGAGGGGAAAATGAAACATAGCAAGACAAAACAAAACAAATTCCTATAAGAACATGAAACCAAAAAGTCATATAAAACCACAGTACAAGAATCTACAATTGTTACTGTGTTATCTCTTGTTATCTTCAATAGAATTGTCTATATCGTCAGGCATATTTGGATATAGCAGCATAATTGAATATAGCAGTACATAACAATATTAGTAAAAACAAAACATTGTAGATAATGTAAAACTTTAAAGGCAGGTAATAATCAAACTAGAGTGGGTATACTAGTGAATCTTGTCATCTTCAGTGTAGTTACCTATACTCTCAGACTTGATACTATCAATCATAACAGCTTTGAATAAAATCTGTCAGTACAAAACAGCAATCTAACAAACCAGATTCAATTAAGATCAGTCATGGTAAAACAGTGTAGTTGCCTATACTCAAACTTGATAGCATCAATCTTAACAGATTCAAATAAAAGCAGTCAATACAAAATAGCAATCTAATAAGCAAGATTCAAATAAGATCAGTCATAATATGACAGTGTAAGCTATACAGGGCTTCAGATTGAGTTAATAGGAAATTAAGGATAATTACCATACCACGTCCTGTTATTTTCGGGATAGTTGTCTGTGCCCTCACATCTAGTACAAGTAGACAAACTAGAACAGAATATAATCCATCTAAACACAGCGGTGTGAGTAATGTGGGTTTTAAATCCTGATACACTATTAACAATATCCTCTACCTTATTTTTTTAACTATTCCTGCCCTTTCACTCTCACAAGGTACACTGCACATTTGGAGTCCCACCAACTCTCTCAGATTTTAGATTGGGAGGGCAACCTGCTGTTTACCTAAGTGGTTCCAAACCTTCTTACTCCTGGACTTGATCTCGAGTTGTATTCTTTACCTATAAAAGCCTCAAGGTTTTCCTTCGTTATAGCTGAGTAGTTCTCTATTGCATATAAGTATCCTGTCTTTCCATCCTATCGGCAGGTGGTGGTCGAGTTGCCCCTATTTCTCTCTGGCTCCTTGTCACATAGAGCGTTATTTTCTCATATTTGATTTTCAGTCCATAAACCCTCTCTCAGGTTGAGGGCTGAGAGAGGGTATATTTCCTATATAGAGCATCTCAATGGACCCTGTCTCCGATTCTACTCTGTCTGTATTTTTTTTTTTTTTAGTGTAAAGGCCATCTATGTTAGAGATTATAGCCAAACTTCTCTGCCTCATTTCTGCTATGCTATTTTTCTGCCATTGTTGGTCTAGTTTTCTCCTTCATTCTATTGCTTGCCCTGTTCATTGAGGCCTTTCTGCCACTGTTCCTGAAATCCTGGTATTTCTTTTTCCCTCTCTCTCTAGAATGTCCTTCAGTGTTCTCTATAGGGTTGTATTGCTGGTCACAAATTCCCCCAGTTCCTTTTTGTCATGGAAGCATCTTGTTTCTCCATTAATTTCTAGAGACAGTTTTTCAGGGTACATCAATCTGGGTTGGAGGATATTTTCTTTCAGGGCTTGGATTACTTCACTCCAAGCTCTTCTTGATTTGATGGTCTGTGTTCAGAAGTCTGCCATGATTTTGATGGGTTTTCCTTTATAGGTTTCTTTTCTCTGACAGCTTTTAATATTCTGTTCTTATATTGAATTTCTGGGATCTTGATTATTATGTGTCTGGTGTAGCTCTGTTTTGGTTGTAGGTGGCTGGAGTTCTGTGTGCCTCATATATCTGAATATCATTTTCTTTTCCCATGCATGGGAAGCTTTCCTTAATTATGTCCATGAATAACCTTTATAATTTGCCTGTTTTTATTCCTGCTTCTTCACTCATGTTTCTTATTCTTAAATTATAGATTCTCTTGTCATCTTCTAGCCTTTCTATTGTTACTGCCTGTTTCCTTGTTATTTTTAGATCTTTCCTTTCATAATCACACATTGCAAACTTGCCTTCAAGTTTTGATAGTCTGTCCTTAGTTTCTTTTAAGCAGTTTTGCCAACTTTCAATGGAGTTTTTAATTTCCTGGTAATCTCTTTGAATCTGCTTCATGTATTCTAGATTTTCTTTATATTCTTTATCAAAGGTTTCTCTCCTTTTTTTGTGTTCCTCCATTCTTCCATCTGTGTCTTCTTGAGTGGTGCTTAGCATTTCTTTTATTAATCTACTTACATCTTGCTTTACCTGATTTAACATTTCAGTTTTGAGCTTGTCTACAGGTCTCGAAGATATCCCTTAATGTCCATTGAAGCTGTGTCTGATGTTGCATGTTTGCTGCCCTCCGTCTCTTTTATATTTCCCTCTCCTAGATCAATGTTATCAGGGTTTTGGGCTGGGGACTTTTTTTGTTTCTTTCTCTTGTCATGTTTGTGGTTTCTTCCATACGGATGTATAGTGAAGGTCCCAGCCCCATTCCGTGTTGGTTATGATTCTTCTGAAGCACACTGATGAGGGATTTCTGCCCTCTTCTGTTTGCTTTTGGTCACTGATGTGTAGGCAGGGGCCCTCCCCTCTGGCCCAGTCAACCTTTGTGGGCCTTCACTGTGTTAGTGTGTGTTACCCATTGGGAATTAGTTTGAGATGGCTTATTGGGTCCTGGACAGGGACATGACCCAGGCCAAGCAGATGCCACCAATCTGCTCTGGGAAGGGAGCAACCAAATGAAGACACTGTCATTCCTAGATCAGGCTCCTCCTGCCTGATTCCAACATGTCATCCAGTTGGTCGCCCTCCTCCCATGGCAGGTGGTTATTCCTAGCACTCACTGTGGGGTCCCTCACCCGCTCTGTTCTCCGTTGGGCTAGCCTACCTCCATCTTAAGCAAGCGCGACTGTCCAGTCACAGAGTGTAATTTTGTTTGCTCCAGGGGGTCGCAACTGCGAGAGTCGCAAGTTTGGGCTGCTCCGGCCAGTTGTGGCTCTGGCAGGTCATAGCTCCGCGGGGGGTGGCTGTGCAAGTCCCAAGTTCGGGCCTGAAGGGTTCCTTAAGCACAAATAGATAATGACAGTTCTTTAAGAAGAATACACAGTGCTTGTTAGCTGTTAGCTGTTGAGTTAAGATAGCTGAACACAGTTTTGGACACACATATCTGCTTGAGAATAGAATTTTCAGTCCAGTTATAGATCTGTGCAGAATAGACTAGTTCATGGTCAATGTTTTCAATTTTCATCCTGTTCTTCCTGGATTTTTTCATCCCTGGAATGACTAAAAATTAAACTAGTCATTAATCTGTAATGATATGAATTGGAGGAAGTTCCAAATTTAGGGGAAGAAATGAAAAAGAGAGAAAGGAGAAAGAGAAATAAGAGAAAATGAAATAAAGAAGGGAGAGAGAGAGAGAGAGACAGAGACAGAGAGACAGAGAGAGACACAGAGAGAATAAGAATGAAAATATTTGTATCAAAGCCAGAATGAAACTTTTCTTAGGGTCATCTGTTACACCACTAAGATATTGAAAGGTGAACTAACTCAAATCAATCCCATCACTCCCTTGTTTGCCCATGGGTTTAAATTAGATCATCTACAATGATCTACTCATGTTTTGAAAGGTGATTGGATCATGGGGATGCTATACTCATCAGTGAATTAATCCACTGATTAATTCAGCAACCAACTGTGTTTTAGGACATGGAGTCTTGTTTGAAGAGTGGTCCCTGGGTGTAGCCTTGAATGGAATATTTCCTTCCCTTCGCCTTCCTTTTCTTTCTGCTTACTGGTACCCATGATGTGGACAGCTTTTCCTCCATGAGACTCTTCCAATACTCTGTTGTTTTTGCATTGGATTCAGGCAACTATAAATGGAAAATGTGACCCCAAAATAAACTTCTCCTCCTGTAAGTTGTGGATATTGTGTACTGTGTCCCAGCAATGGGAAAGTGACTAACACTTGGGCTTTCATTGTTGGAAAGAGGACCCAAGAAACGTATTTGTGATTGCAGAAGTATTAAACTCTTTGTGAACAGGCAGAGTCACTAAATGGAAAGACTACCAGGAAGAGTGAACTGGATAACAGTCTCAATGCAAATGACTTCCATAGAGTTAGTGCACTAAAGGCACAAATTCTGAGCCTCTGTTTAGAACAGGTAGAATCATTTTTATCAATGAGCAGTTGATTTGTCTTGCCAGAGAATATTACTCAGCTAAGTGAACTAAAAGCAAGATTTTAAAAAGTTGTTTTCTTGAAATTTTTAAAGATTTTTTTGTTTTCTATTTTATAATGAATTTCAAATACTTCATAATATAGTGTTACTTATGTGAAATATTTTTTGTGTGTGAGTAGGTAAATGAATTATGTCAGGTTGCAAGTAAAGAGTCTATGATCATTCTTTTGAACCATGGAAACCAGAAAACATGTGTTTGGTTCCTCATGACCTGTATCTCAGAATTTTTCTATTGTGATTCACTATTTAACACAGTCATGTATTTCATTGCTTGAGATAAGAAAGCTTGCATTCTAGATATTTACTTGGCAGGACATCAACTAAACAAAACAATAAAGATCCCAGTTTTACTCCATGTGGTGGGAAAGAGAATGTCAGTCTCCTGAATAAGGATGGTGAATGATATCATTGTGTGAAAGGTATATGCATCATTTCCTTACTTTTGTTCCATGTTAACACCTTATCTCTCTGCCTAGATAATGGGGTGCCTTTTACAATGATTGTATGTCTGTTTGTTGGTCTATGGATGGGTACTAAAGCAGTATTTCCACCAAAGCACAAAGGTTTTTGCACAGTTGCTCATTGTCTTTGGTATGTCATAAGAGATATTCACAAATATTTCTCACTATGAGCCAGTGTGAACAAATAATTATTTGAGAATATATTATTGGAGAATTTATTGGTTTTCTTCCATTGTGAGGGAGAGAAAAATACAAACAAATCTAATACTCATTAAAATCATAAATTTTGGCTTTTAAGGTCTTAAGAATATAGATAGGTTGGAAACATTAAAGTTTTAAAAAATTCTTTCTATGTTCTAGACAAAAGTCCTTTGAGGGACAGTTCAATAAGGTTTTTTTTCCCAGTTTGTGGGTTTTCTTTTTACTATGCTGGAGATTTCTTTCAACATGTAGAAATTCTTTAATAAGACGTGATTCCAGTTATTGATTCGGGGAAATATTTCCCATGAGGTTTGATTCTTGTTCATGAATTCTCTACTTACCCCTATGCCTTCAAGATTTTTACCTAGTTTGTCTTCTGACAGATTTAGTGTTTCTGTTTTAATATTTAGATCTTTGATCCATTTAGACTTTAGTACATGGTGATAGGCATGGGTCTAGTTTTAGTTTTCAGCATATGAAGAGCGAATTTTTCCAACACCATTTATTAAAAAGACTATCTATCTTCCAGTGAATGTGTTTGGCTCCTTTATCAAAGATAGGGTGGCTGAATGTGTTTTGTAGTTGTAGTTGTATCTTCTAATCTATTCCATTGATCTTCAGGTCTGTTTTTATTCCAGTACCATGTTGATCTTATTACATTACCTTTGTAGTATAACTTCAAGTCAGGTGTTGTAATGTCTCCTGCCTGCATTGCCTCTGTTGCTTAGAATTGCCTTTGCTATTGTAGGTCTCTTCTGGTTCCAGATGAATTTTATGAGTGATTTCTCTAGATCTATGAGGTATGCTACTGGTATTTTGATTAGGATTGCATTAAATCTGTATAACAATTTTGGGAGAATGGTCATTTTCACAATATTTATTCTTTTTATCCATGAACAAAGGATGTCTTTTCATTTTCTGAAGTCCTCTTCAATTTATTTATTCAGGGTATTATTATTTTCCCTGAATAGATGTTTTACTTCTTTCATTAGATTGACTCCTAAGTATTTCAGTTTTTGGATGCTATTGTGAAGGATATGGCTTCTCTTATTTGTCTCTCAGTGATTTTGTTGTTAGTGTATAGGAATGCCATTGATTTTTGAGTGTTGACTTTATATCCAGCTGCATTACTGAATTTATTTATTAAATCTAGGAGTCTTTCAGTGGAGTTTTGGGGGTCTTCTATGTAAAGTATCATGTCATCTGCAAATAATGATAATTTAACTTCCTCTTTTCCTATCTTTACTCCTTTTATTTCTCTCTCTTGTCTAATTGCTCTGGCTAGTATTTCCAGTACTATGTTGAATAGGAGCAGTCATAGGGGACATCCTTGTCTTGTGCCTGATTTTAAGGTAAAGGATTTCAGTTTTTCACCATTTAATATGATGCTGGCTGTTGGTTTGTCATAGATGGACTTTATCATATTGAGGTAAAGACTATATATTCCAATTCCCTGTAAGGTTCTTATCATGAATAAGTGTTGGACCTTATCAAAAGCTTTTTCTGTATTTATAGAAATTATCATGTGATTTTTATTTTTGGCTCTATTAATATGGTGGATTACATTTATTGATTTACATATGTTGAACCATCCCTGCATTCCTGGGATGAATCCCACTTGGTCATGGTATATATGCTTCTTGATGATCTGCTGCATTCTGTCAATATTTTACTAATAATCCCTATGTTCATTAGGGAGATTGGCCTCTAGTTCTCTTTTTTAGTTGGGTCTTTCTCAGGTTTTGGTACTAGTGTAATATTTGCTTCCAGGAATGACTTAGGAAGAATTGCTTCCCTTTCAATTTCATTGAAGAGTTTGAGGAGTGTCAGCATTAAGTCTTCTTTGTATTTCTTGTAGAATTGCACAGTGAAACCATGTGGGCCTGGGCTCTTTTTGTTGGCAAGGATTTAACTACATTTTCAATTTCAGCAATAGAAATTGGGTTATTCAGCAGTTTTACATCTTCCTGACCCAGCTTTGGTTGTTCATATGTATCTGGGAATCTGTCTTTTTCTTCTCTGTTATCAAACCTTTGAGAGTAGAGGTTTCCAAAATAGGTGTTGATGGTCTTCTACAGTTCCACAGCGTCTGTAGTGATTTCACCATTTTCATTCCTTATTGCATGAATTTGAGTTTTTTCTTTCCTTTTTTTTTTTTTTTTTTTTGGTACTGGGGCTTGAACTCATGACCTCGTGCTTGAATTCACGACCTCGTGCTTGCTAATCAGGAGTTTAAGCCACTGAGCTAAATCCCCAGCCCTTCTGTCCTTTTTTAAAATAAGGTTGGCTAGGGGCTTATCAGTTTTATTTATTCTTTCAAAGAACCAACTCTTTGAGTCATTGATTCTTTATTGTTTCCTTAGTTTCTATTGCATTGATTTCTGCTCTGATCTTTTAAATTTCCTCCCTTGTTTTGGTTTGGGGCTTGACTTGCTCTTCTTTTTCTAGATATTTGAGGTGTAGAATCAGGTTGTTTATCTGTGTTCATTCTGCTTTCCTGATGTGAGAATTCACTGCAGTAAATTTTCCTCTGAGAACTGCTTTCATTACACCCCACAGATTCCGGTAAGTTGTATTTGTATTTTTGTTTGCTTGAAGATATTGTTTACTTTCCTCTTTAATTTCCTCTGAGACTCACTGATTGCTCAAGAGTGTATTATTCAATTTCCATGTGTTTGTGGGGCTTTTACAGATTCTTTTATCATTAATTTCTAGTTTCATGGTACTGTGATCTGATAACATGCATGGGATAATTTCAATTCTTTTGCATTTACTTAAGTATGTTCTGTGGGCTATTATATGGTCTATTTTAGAGAATGTCTGATGTACTTCTAAGAAGAGTGTATATTCTGATATTGTTGGGTGGAATACTCCATATATGTCTATCAAGTCCATTTGTTCACAGGTGTGATTCATTTCTGTTATTTCTTTGCTGATTTTCTGTGGTTGATTTGTCCCTTTGTGTCAATGGCATGTTAAGGTCTCTTGTTATAATTGTGTTATTGCTTATTTGATTTTTCATTTGTTAATACTCTTTGTGTATAGCTGGTTGCTCCTGAATTTGGTGCACATATATTCAAGATTGTTATCTCTTCCTCTTCAAGTTTTCCCCTAACTATTATGTGTGACCTTCTTTAACTCTTTGGATCATTCTTGGTTTGAAGTTCACATTGTCTGCAAACAGAATAGCTACCCCTGCTTTTTGGTGGGGGGATCCTGGTCCATCAAGTATTGTTTTCCATCCTTTGATTTTCAGTCTGTGAGTTTCCTTTTGGGTTAGATGGTTTCTTGTAGACAGCATGTGGTTGGATGTTGTTTCTTGATCCATTCTGCCAGTCTGTTTCTTTTAATTGGTGAATTGAGGCCATTTACATTAATGGTTATAACTGAAATATATTGGTTATTTTTGACATGTTATCTTTCTGTTGTTGCTTCTTTACCTTTCCATTCTGTTTGTCTGCCTTGCTTAGCGGTTTTTTCTATGTCCATCTAGAATGTCTTTCAGTATTCTTTGCAGGGTTGGTTTGGTGATCATGAAGTTCTTCAGATGTTCTCTGTCATGGAAGTATCTTATTTCACCATTTATTTTGAAGGACAGTTTTGCAGGGTATATCAGTCTGGGTTGGAAGTCATTTTCCTTTAGGGTCTGAAATACTTCACCCCATGCTCTTCTTGACTTCATTGTTTGTGTTGAGAAGTCTTCTATGATTCTGATAGATTTGTCTTTATAGGTGATCTGTCTTTTCTAACAGCTTTTTAATATTCTGTTCTTATGTTGGATTTCTGGGATGGTGATTATTATGTGTCTGGGTGTAGTTTTATTTTGGTTATGGCTGTTTGGAGTTCTATATGCTTCACTTATCCAAATGTCAGTTTCTCTTGTCATGTTTGGGAAGTTTTCAGCTATTACTTCTGTAAATATCCTCTTGATATCATTTGGGCTGTCCCTTTCTTTTTCATTTATCTCTATTAATCTTATGTTATTTTTCTTTGCATCATCTTGCAACTGTTGAATTGTTATTTCCTGATTCCTTGTCATTTTTAAAAGATCTTTTATCTCCTGTTCACTAGCTGCAATCTTGTTTTTGAGGTCTGAAATTCTATCTTCCCTTTCATTCAGGCAGTTTTGCTAACTTTCAATGGAATTTTTGATTTCCTGTATATCTCTTTGAATCTGCTTCATGCATTCTGTGTGTTTCTTATATTGTTCATTCAAGGTTTCCATCTTTTTGCATTGTTCCTCTAATTTTTTAACTATGTCTTCTTTAGATGTGTTAAGTATTTCTTTCATTACATTTATCATTTCCTCTTTTATCTGGGAGATTATTTCTGATTTGAGTTCTTTTATACCTTCCCGGAGTTGTTTCTTTATTTCAGCTGATATCATTTCAGGCATTTCAGGTGTATGGCTTATATTTTTCTCTATGTACATGGCTCCTAGGCTTGCTTGGGATGGGCTGGAGGTTTGAGATTGCATTTGGGTCTTTCATTTTGTCATTTTCCTATATTTTGGGGTTTTAAGTGATGTTTCAAAGCTTCCCCAGGGAATTCTGGAAATCACCTTGCACACTCTCGGCTCCTGGGACTGAATGGAGGTTACTGGGCATGGCCCAGTCAGGCCTGTGGGACCTCCTGTGCCTTCTCTGGTGGTCTAGGTTGCTGGGCGGGATCCTAACCACTGGGGGCCATGGTCCAAAACTCTCCCTGAGTGAGCGCAAGCGTGCTGGAACTCACCTCGTGTACCCTCAGCTCCCCGGGTTGAAAGAAGGCCGCTAGGCGTGGTGCAGTCAGGCCCACCACATTTGCCTTTTTAAGTGCATGGACAAATGGGATTCTCAAGTTGGATATGTTCAAGAGGTATGTGTGGCCTTTATTGAAAATTTTCTATCTATTGACCCAGTCTATAGGTTTCTATCTAACATGATGGCTATGGTTCATATGCTGTTTTCAAACACCTCACATGAACAAGAGGGTAGTTCAAAGCTTCTTAAAGTAAACAGCTTCCTGTTTCACAAAGGCTGCGGTGCAGAGGGGCACAGGCAGCTGTCCGAGGTGCTGGACAGAGATGGTCCTTGGGGGTGGCTGTTCTCCGGATTTCATGTTTTCTGTGTGTTTTGATGTGTTCTGGATTTTTCAGTTCTTCTCTTCCTTATATAAATCAACACCTTTTACTCCCCCCATACACTACAGACCTTTAAAACAAATAGAGAAATGCATAGGAACTGTGACAAAAGCAGAGACTAAGTTATCACCTGTGGTTTCCTCTTCACCCCTAAAGTAAGTGAATACATTTCACTTTCAGAGATTTAGCTTGGTATTTACAGTTGGGTTGTTTTAAGGGTTTGAGATTTATAATACAAACCAATTTTTCTGAAGCAATCGTATGTATTTTCTTCTCAATTTCTTAATTTTGTGCTTGCTAAGGTGCATATACACCTGAAAAGAGATAAGAAATCTAATCAGAAAATTAGTCTTATAATTGGGTGAAGGAATAACTTCAGCTAAACAGCTCTGTGGCCCAGGCAAACCCAAGAGCAGTTCAGTGGTAATAAACCTGTTCTATTTTCCACTCTCCATTTGTGTTGCTTTTCCTGTTGTTTGATGTTTTGAACTGTTCTCCCCAAGCTGTAAAGTGGAGACAAATAAAAGCACTGTTCCTTCAAGTTATAAAAATTAAATAGGTTCATAAATGTAAAGAATTTATTAGAACAGTACCAGATACATACAAAACAAATATTAGTGTTATTATTTATTTTGCCATGGTCCCTCAGGGCCACTTTTATTTTTGATAGTTTTTAGAAGGACTCATAGTTCACAGAAAAATGGGTGCAATAACAGTTATGGTTTATGATAGCAAGAAGAAATAGATTAAAATAAGCAAAGGGAACAATATATGTGGAGTCTAGGGAAGACTGGATACAAAGTTATGATATACTCCCAGCCCAATCACATGGACAGAACTTATCTCTCTCAGCAATGATATCTGTCATTGTGCAGAGTGTATTCAATCAGAGAAGCTCTGCTGTGCTTAGGCATCCAGGATTTGTGTTCAACATCAGATTTATAGGTGTGTAGTATTTGTGTGGCTGATCTTAGCTGCCTGTACTCAGTCCTCAGTCTCTGCAGAAGAGGCAAACAGATACAGTGTGACCTAAACAAAGCTAGGTACACAAAAGTAAGCACTCATCATATATCACTTTGTTAACATAAAATATCCAACTCAGCTCAAAGCACCAGATACAAAAAGACATTCTTATTAGGCAAGATGTATCAAGTGCTCAGAAGAGCCAGGTGAAGGCTGGTCTTGAAGACTTTGGGAGTGTACATGCTTTGAATAACCCAGATCTACTGAATTAATATATTTACTGCACATAAATATACTTTCATCTGAACAATCTTTTATGATATTTTAAATAATTTATTTTTAGTATATGAACATCTATTGAATATCAATTGCATGCATTGCTTTTATAATCTTTTCTCTGTAAGATATAAAACAATTCAATTTTTAATTTATGTTGTAATGTTATGAAAGAAATCATTATTATTTCAATATAAGACACTTCTGAAATGAAACACAACTACTACTGTAATATTAATGAGACTGCTTCATGAATTTGCACTTCAATTTCATGCCAAATTATTTATGTTTATTATTAGTTTTAGTCTTTACCAACAACTGTGGGAGGTAGGTAATATTATCATATAGGCAAGAGAACAAAGGTCCACAAAGTTTTGAGAATTCCTGTAATATTCCCAGCCAGTAATTGTAGTCTAAACTTACCAGGTGATTGTGCAGCCTACTCTTAACACAAGCGCAGTAATTTCTGATGATCTGGAAACAAAGAGTTTAAAAAAATAACATAGAAATAGTAAAAACCTACTTGACTTTATAAACCTCAAAATCCAGACTGTTTCAACATTGGGGCAGAGTTGTGGGTGGAACATGTGTATCCTTTCTATCAACAGAAGATATTTCTGCAAAGATTTCAAGGCTCCAAGATGTCCTTCTCTGTTAAAATGTGGTATAGAAAATACAAGAAAGACAGAAATACAAATAGCGAAGAAAAAAAAACCTAAGCAGTTGTTTTGTGTATCTTTATTAAAAAGTTAAATACAAAACCGAAGTAGCCCCAAAGATTTCAAAATTGTTGCCATCATGAGTTGTTTGTAAATGCATCTCTTTTCTCCTTTCTTGTTAGATCTCAGTCTGTGGTAGAAGCTGGGACCCTGAAACATGAGGAGAAGGGAGAAAATGAGAACACTCAGCCACTCCTGGCTCTGGACTGAGCCCAAGCCACCCAGATGCTCCTGCACCCTGGCCTTCAGTGGTATCAGTCACCCCAGAAAGCACATGTGCAACTGACCCCCATAGACATGTGTGTTCTGATTAACACAAGGTCCTCCACTCTGCCCCCAGCAATGACTGTCAACAGCCATCGGTCCAAGCAAGCAAAGTTGGACAGAGAATTTAGAGATGCTTTTTGTTTTAGTGAAGGGATGGGAGGATAAAGCAAGGCATTGATGTAAAAAATGTTCTCCTTCTCTACATATTTATAGTATCAAATGAACTAAAATGTAAAAAAACTAAACTTGATGTACACACTATATTAGGATAAGGATTTTTCTGAGAAATCACACAGGGACCCTCTCTAGTTTTTACAAATTAAGATTAAGTATATTTCCAAGTAAATACATCACATTTAAACTGTGCAGACACAATTGTCATGTTCAATGTAGTGCAGAGCCCTGAGGCATAATATCTAATTTCCATCCTTATTGAATTATGTTTTTTGACCTCATCACCAGCATAGAATTTTTCAGTCTAAGAGCATGTTCTCATAGGTCTGGCTATTTGCAAGGTTTTCTTATTTTGATACCCTGTAAAACCATGATTTCACTGTTACAGTTTTGTCAGGCCACCAGCTGACACCCACAAGATGACTTTTAAAAACACCTCAATTTGAAATATGACTTCACCTTAGCAATGTGATTTCCCACAGGCATCCAGAGAACCCCACAAAGAGGCATTTCTTGGACACACATGTCAGTGATTAATAAACCCATTAAACTTGGCTCACTTGGGTCACTACAGCCAAGAAAAGTGCTACCAAATCACTTAACCCTCCAGCCTTCTGCAACCATTATAGAGAAAGGCCCAGCCTGCAGAGCTATTAAATCAAGGAGGAAGAACCTGGAGAATGGCTATGATGTACAGAAGAGACTAGGAATGCAGGACAAAATGGCCAAAGATCATTTTATTTCTTTATCTATTATTCTTAGAAATGGAGTCCCCATCTATCCATTCAAAGAAAATTCAATGTAAAATAAACAGATGTCACAGGCAATTATCTGTCATGTTTCCCAAGATCAGTTGCATATTTTTAGATATATCTTACTTGACCAGCCATCTGCATGACATGGTATTAATTAGTATGACCAATTGGTGCTCAATGTCAAAGCAAAGATATTTTAGTTGATAATGGGCAGTAAAAAGTGATTTTACAATGAAGTATGTGGGAGAGTTGGATTTGTTAGCTGAAGAATTCAAAGTAATGAGGTGATTGATCCCATTGGCCATAATCACCCTCCATAGATAGTATAATTAATCTTAACAATTTATTATACTCTTCCTCAATGAATCTAATGTTTTAATTATTTTTTACTGGTAGAGAATAATAAAAGTCACTTTTATATTCCACCTTTGAAGTATATAATTGAATTACAATTAAAAATCTTTCTCAAACAATTGTATCACAGTATAACTAAAATCAATTCACTTTGCATAGACATTTCAAATAAAACAAATAGTGACACTGAAATAATTTTACCACTGCAGTGGCTGAAACACTTATGTAACAAGATAAAGGTAAGAGAAACGAAGAAATACTTATGTAACAAGACAAAGGTAAGAGAAATGAAGAATTAAAATGAATTAGGAAAATCTATTTTATTGCTTGGGTTTTTAAAGTAAGTGTGGGATCCAAGTATGTAAAATGCTATTGGAGTCAATTATTGCCAGCCCTTTGGTAATATTTCTGCTTTTCAATTGGCAATATTTAGAATCCTACTGTAGCAAGCCATTGTTAAATACATTATATTTACTAAGCTGAGAGCTAGTTTTTACTTTTTTCCACAGTTTCCTTAAATGAATGTAAGAAGATGGTCAACTATGACAATATATGATTTGCATTTTGTTTACCTGTATGTAATTTACACAGGAAAACCAAATTCAGTAAGTAACATGAATGGCACTACATGAACACTGGATTGTATTGCCCTTTGTCAGTCATTTCCTGTTTAATAAATACTGAAGGACACAAATATCTTTTTATTTTTCAAGAGTTTGTTTTCTTTTCTAGACTTTAGTATTAACTTTGTTACTTTTCTTCCTATGAATCTCTATCTTTCTTAGTGGAATTCTTAAACATTGGCCACACAAAAGGCACAGGATTATATTTTAAGAGTCTGGCAAATATTTTGAAAACTACTAGTTTATAAAGAAAGCACAAGTGGCTTTTCTATCTGTGAATGAAATTTGGTGACCAACATGCCATTCCCACGGTACTTTTGTTCAGGCTGGCTTAGAACTCAGTGTATAAACACCACTACATTCTGACAGCTAATACTTGTAGCTAGCTTTAATTTTAAAAATATAAAATCAAGTGCATTAATACTTTCCTAAACTACTGACTTGATCATCTTTGGAATGAGAAGACAAGGCCACTTTTAAATGTTATTTTATATTATAGTCAATATTAAAACTAATCATGGGTATTAATTACTATCTCAAAATGATGTTTAGCTGAAAGAAGCTTCGCAAGCCAAGAGTCTTCAAATTCTTTCAAAAAAGAAAAAAAAAAAAAAAGAAAAGAAAGCAATCTTGACTTCTCACATCCAAAACAAAGATACCTAGTATTCCTTGGACTGTCTGCTCTGCTGTTCTTATATTTATGAAATTGTGATGAGAACTCAAGGACCAAAGGGTTGTCTTCTTGCCAAATGGACACCCTAGATTCCTAGACCCTGTGCCATGATTGGCAAAGATGCCAAGAGCCAGGTGCGCTTATGTCTACCTAGTTACCTAACGCTGAAAGATAATTTTACTTCCACAAATTCACATTATTTTCCTCAAGTCCCAATATTTGTCATTAAAAAACTTACATGTGATATTTTTATATATCATAGTAAAAATGATTCTTTGTCTTTTTTCTATATAAAAAAGTCCTTCTCAGAAAGAAATGCGATTTTGATAATATCTTCACCATTTGCATAGTGAAAGAAGCTAACACTGGATCTCAGTGAAGAAAAAAAGCAGATTCAAGGATAAGGATCTGCACAGATAGGAGTGGCATAATTACATTTTCCTCTTTTGCATGAGGAAAACAAATTGCCTTTTTCATGAGTGTCTTTTACTAAAAAGAAGAGAAGGAAGTCTAAATTTGCCAGGAGAGTTACCACTAAACAGCTCAAAATTAAAATTTGCCATTGTAGTCAATAAAAAAAAGCATTGGTACATGATGCCAAAATAGTTTAAGTACCATAGAAAAATATAACTGCATAGAAAAATGACAAACTAAAGCAATCCATTCACAGTTTCTACACATATTCTCTTTTGTACATTTATTTAGACCTACTCTACCTGGTAAAAATACCATTGGCTGGCAAAGTAGAAGCTACCAAATGTTCACCTTAAACATAGGCTATGGTCAATGCTGTCATGGATGAGATGTGATAGGGTGTTTTCTAAAAGAACAGCAGCAAGTAAAATGTTCTACTTAGCATCTAACTCTAGGAAGAAACTCAAGAGTTTTTTGGCCTGTAAGTCACTGAATTAAGAACCATGGAAAGAACTTCCATGTCCATATCCAAAGTGAACCAGAAAGGCAGCATCTCTCCAGGATGTCCCAAGGCTACATGAATTCCTGTTAAATTGCAGGAAGGCTGCGTCTCTGTTGAGGTGTCAGCTCTGGGTGCCACACATCCACGATGAATATCAGCCGGAAAGATGAGGCATCCTGCCACACCTCATGCTCAAAGGAGTCATCAAAAATGAGCACCTTGCCTTCTTCCCACATCCTGGAACAGAAAAACATGGACTTCTGAGTATAGCTGTGCATAGTTCAGATGCTGGAGAATCCATTCCTGTGCACATGCAGGAAGCCCTTTCTAGGACAACCTTTATACATAGCCAGAACATGAAGTATGAATTTTTAATAATTCCTTTGATGACAAAGGAACACTTTTAGAATTCTTATTATGAACACCAGTTTTGATTGCCCAGCACTGTAGATGTTAAAGGGCAGAGGACTAGCAAGGACGATCTACAGATATGACTTCATGCCTTCCAATTATTCTGAGTCCAATCCCAAGAGATGCTTTCAGGTGAGGCAAACATTAAAATGCATATCCTGTTGGCTCTGGTACAGGACAACTTCCTGCCAGTGGTGCCACTGCTGTCCTCCCTGGCCTATATAGACTGGTTTAGATGTGATGGTGGTCACTGAGTTTCAAGCATCTCTATGCCTTTTTAAACACCTGATATAGGGTCTGCACACTTTCAAATAATTCTCTTTGCAGTTAATTCTATACGTTCAAGTTTCATTTAATGGAAGATATAAGAGATAAGCATGGGGGTTCAAGCTCTAAATATAATGTTAGTTTAAAAAACAATTAAAAGAGAAATATGTAGGAGGTCATTACATAATGCCTATCTAATTCAAAGAATATTTGAGTCAAGCCAGTGTCTTTTTCTTTAAAAAAATTTAATTAAATATAAATTAATACATACTGATATAGTAAATGCTAATTTATGTTTTTAAAGAAAAATTTTTACTAGGAAAGTTTTCTTAGATATTAAAAATTCTACTTTATTATTTAATATTTTATACTTTCTGTTAGAAAATAGTTGTAGGATGGAAAATGGTAGTGTGGTTTCAAGCTACCCTATTATTAAGGCATTTTCCTTGAAGAGATGACTAATGCCTTTTCATGTTCCTTACTACATGATTAACCAGTACAAATTGACTGATATTGCGGAGTCTCAGAACCTTTGCACTACTGACATCTGCAACAGATCATTCTCTACTGTTTTGTGCATTAAAACGTTTAGCAGCATCTCTGGCCTCCACCCAATAGACCCATACAAGTTATGACAACCAGAAATGTTTCTAGTTATTGCCAAATGTTCCAGGTGGGGGGATGGGAAAGAAACAAATCATTTCAGCAGAGATTAACTGATATATCAAAACAATCTAACAATTTCCAAGTCATTTTAAATAATTGGTAAAGCAACAAATATTTGGAAGTTACAGGTTCACTAAAGGTGGGAACCAAACCTCTACATTTGCTATCTATCTGTCCATTTTCCTGTCTCACATCTCTAGCCTATCATCTTATATTCAGTAAAAGTGTTGCTTCGCTGTTTGACACAACTTCTCTAAGGTGTAAAGAGTTACAATAGATTCTCATCCAGTGATAACAAAGGGCAGAAATACAGGCAGGAATGAATGACATAATAGGCATTCAATACTATCTAAAACTAGACTTAAAAAGAAAGGCAAAGCTAAGAAAACAAAAACCAAAGCCTGACTCTCCCTACTGCAATAAAGGGAGAAATGACCCAGGGCTTAACAGTCATGAGGTCACTTTCTAGGTCTTAGTGCTGTCAGGAGGAGTATGCAATGTCCCTTGTGCCACAGACAAGCGTACTGGGCAGGCAGAGGAAAAGGAGGGCACACTCAAAAGGAATGGCAGTATCCACAGGATAGCAGCACTATCACAACAGCCCAGAGATGGAAGCAACGGAAGCATCCATTTGCGGATGAATGGATAAACAAAAAGCAGTCTGCATATGCAATGGGCTAGTAATCAGCCTTAAAAAGGGAGAAAATTCTGGCATGTACTACAATATGGATGAAACTGGAGGACATTATGCTAAGTGAAGTCAATCACAAATGGGCAGATTCTTAGAGTAGTCAAATTCATAAAGACAGAAAGTAGAACAGTGGCTGCCAGAAACTGGAGAGAAAGAGAATAGGGAATCTGTGCTTAATGGAGATGGAGTTTCAGTTGTATAAGACCAAAAGAGTTCTGCAGGGGGATGGTAGTGACGACTGAGTAATATGAATGAATGTAATGCCACTAAACCACATGCTTAAAAAGAGTTCAGATGGTTAATTTTATAATATATGTATTTTATTCCATTTAGGTAATGAAAGAGGAAAGGCACAGGCCGCATGTGGTAGAACAGAGGTGGGGAGAATCAAGCAGTATAATAACAATGGAAAAGCTATGGTTTTCAAGGACTAAAGGCTAACAAAAACCTCTTGGCTGTGGTACTTAATTATTGACACTCTTTGACTTACGATGGGTTTATAACCTGATAATCTGCTGTAAACTGAAAACAGCTTAAATCAGAAATGCCTTTAAAACATCTAACCTACTGAATATCATCACTTAGCCTACCCTATGTTAGATATGCTCTGCACACTTACATTAGCTTACAGTTTATTTAACACAGAGCCTATTTTATAATAAAGTGCTACCCTGGAGCAAGAGTATATATCAGTAATCCCAGCATTCTAGCTATTAGGGAGGCTGAATCAGCAGGGATGAAAATTCTCATAGGTACATGGAAACATAATGTGATCCTGGCTCCAAAACTGCATATGTGTGCATGTGATGACTATTTATGTAACATATTGAATACCCATATCTAATGTATGCTGGCAACACAGTACACTGGATTGTATCAGTAGCTTTCCCTTGTGACCCTGAGGTTGACTGGGATTACATGCTGCTGGTCCAAGAAAACTTCAAAGTTCAAGTGCAGTTTCTACTGAATATGCACCTTTTTCATATCATCATAAAGTTGAAAAATCAGAAGTTGAGCTGGTACTGAGGGCCATGTGTACTTATTGAGTCTTTGTACTTTCATTTGCATAGATGATATAAGAATGAACTTATGTTTGACATATAGCAGAAATTCAATCAATTATAGAGATTATAAAGCAGAAAAAAATAGAAAAAAGATGGAAAAGATAGAAAATAAAGAGTTGAAGTGTTTGAAAGTGTTTGTCTTACTTTTCTCATTGCTGAGACAAAATTTCTAACATCCAAAGTTAGAGAAAAAAAGGTTTATTTAACTTACAGTTTGTAGAGGTTTCAATCTATAACTGACTGGCTGCAAGGCAGAATGGCACATGGCAGATGGGCAGCAGTTCATGGTGGTAGAAGATGGCAAAAGCAATAACCACAAAAGGGGGAAACAAGCCTTTTTCTGCACCTTTTATTTTATCCAGACTGCTGAGATTAGGGCAGTGCCAATCCTATCAATGGACTGATCCAGAAATCACCCACCTTTAATCCTAGCATTGAGCCATGAATCAGTCACAACTCTAGATTCACCTATCTTTGAAAAAGTCTCATCTAAAAGTACATGAGGCTTTGGGGGGACATCCAGACAGAAATCATAACAGTGGTACAAAGTTACCAAGAATTACCTGGGCATCATTTATAAAATCTGCCTTCATTTGAGAAAACTGAAAACTTACAAGGAATGATTCATAAAAAATCTTACATACTTTGGCAAGCCTGTGAAATATATTTTGTGCAGCAGTGACAAGGATTCCCAAAGTTTTTAGGTGGCGTGGTCTCTGGCAGCCACTTAAAATAGTGGAAGTAATTAAAATAACTAAACAGAAAATTCCAAATTGTAGAAAATGGCATTTTTCATTAGATTCTGATAGGTGTAAGAGAAAGATTTAGGAATGTCTAAAAACTTTAAATATTCCATCCCTTAATTTAAGCTCCCTGTGTATGGGAAAAAACTATTGGCTTTGGTACACAGGTCACTTATAGACTCCTACTGCACCTAAAGTAGGATTAGTAACCACTAGCTGATACCTTTTGGGATATATTATGAGAAATAAGGATTAGTGCAAACCATTAATTTTTAAAATAAGAAATCTAGGTGCTGTAGCAAAGGGTTCTTGCTAAGTGGCTTTAGTTAGGGCATACTACAAGGGGAGTATTTCTTGTTACATTTACATTTTTCCTTTAATTTTGTTTTATGCATTTCTAAGAAAATGAAAAGATAATTACTTAGTATTCTTTAATGTAGATTCCATCTGAATGTTTAAAGATGATGTCTTTCAATCAGTAATCAGGGTAGAAAGTAAAAGTAGAGCCACAATTAACCTAATGGAGTAAAGAGAAGGACAATACAACCTCATCCAAGCCATATTCAGAGCGGGTGACTCGGGGGTTAAACTAAAGATCTATTAACTGCCTGGGAAAGACTAACTGATTCACACAACACAAAGAGACAGATGATAAAATGTCAAAGGTTTGGAGAGCTCTTCAGAATGAAAACTAAAGAGTTTTCAGAGCATATGCTTTGTGAACAAAATTCCAACAAATAAGATGATGTTATAATCAAATTATGACATAGAAGGAACTAAAAGGAAACAAAGCTCCTCAGGGTGACCTAGAGACAGGACTTCTTGGAGAAAATCTCACAGCCCTTCCCTGATGGCTCAGAACAACAGGATTGGGGGTAGAGGGGCCTGGATGGTTAACTTGGCTTCCTGTTAAACTGTTTTACCGTTAGAAGAAGCCTTTCCCTGGTTTGCCAAAAAGAAACAAGAATTTATGGTCGTGAGATAAAGTAATATTATGTAATCCCTCAATTTTTCAAATTATTATTATAATTAAAAATTATAATAATGATATAATGGTGGCAGGGTATATTTAACAGCTATAATTTTGTAATGGAATTATTATCTATCATTATAAGTCTAAGGACACCAGCTGCTTACAGAGTCTTCACTGAAAACTCTATAGATAATATCCCAGTGGTCTTTGTTAAAATGCCCTGACATGGCTATTGCTTTCCTCCAAAATAATCACACAGAGACAAGCCCAGGTCTCCGTGTGAGACAAGTCCAGGCTGATTCTGCGGAAGAAGCACAAAGTGCCTAGGTTGTTTCCCTACAGCCTAACACTTTAGGTCAAGATCATGGTCCCATGGAATAGTCTTGGCATCTGCAGATACCAAACTGAGGTATATTGCACGGCATTTAGACAGGCTGAGTGGGGGAATACACAGATCTTATTAATCCTGATCCACTGAAGTTCTCTGGTTCTCATTCCACTGGAACCCCTGGCACTCACTGCAAATGAAATTTAAAACTGTACTACACTTCCTTTTCTTTCCTCCTAGACACACAGAAATTGTCCCCCTTTTCTCTTTCTCTTTCTCTCTGGAGAGGGCATTCCTCTGGAAGACAGTATACTTGTGCTCTTTTCTGACTGTTCAGCTATGTGATTGACAAGGAACTTTATCTGTAAGCCTCAGCTTTCCCACTGGAGACAGAGAAGTCAGCCTCTAAGACTCCTTTCATGCTAAAATTCTCTTAATTCTCTGAGCCAAGTTCTTGGTTAGGACTTTATTTTTCATAGTACATTTCACAGTATTGTATCAATCTTTTATCTTAGACATAGGCATAGTATGTACCATTTTGTTCAAGGTCAAAGTATTGCAGAGCTCAGGGTGTACTTCATGGGTAGAGTGCTCAGCATGTCCTGGGTTCAATTCTTAACACTGTACAAAAATTTGGTCCAGTAAAAGCTAACTTTGCAAAGAAACTCTTCTCTGAGCAGCATTTATAGTAGGAACCCACATGTCCCTCATTAAGAGGTCCTTCTTTCAGTTCCTCCTGCAGCCTCCCAGGTAGGACATCAGAGGGTGTCACCGTCTTTGGGTAGGCCTGAGGGTTCAGATCAACCTCTGTCTACCCCTCCACTACCTTGCCCTGTGGCTCTTGACTTCTGTGACCAGTAGCAGAGGATCTGTGCACAGATAAATCATGGAAGGAGGAGGAAAACAAGGAGAGGAGGGAAAGCACATGGGCCTCAGAGACAGGATGGTCCTACCCACATAGCTGTAGTTTCAGGGTGGGAAGGAAGAGGAGGGATGCTGACTGGGGAGAGAACACTCCGCTACACTCTTGCAGACTTTCTTCTCCAGGTCCCCCAGCCTCAGGCCTACCAAGTCACAGTCCCCAGCACTAGCACAAGCCCTGCATACTCCCAAATCCTATTTTCCCTTTTTCCTAGCTCCCTAAAACTCCTGTCCTCATGGTTGTCAGAGTTCACACTTTAGGTGGCAAGAACCATCTCCAGTGTTGCAGGAGGGCTTGGTCTCACATCTTAGAACACAAAAAACAGATGTTTCCATTTCTGCAACAGACAGACAAGAGAATAATAAAAGTTCAAATATATAGAGTACATTTACCACATAGTCCTTTGTAAATACAGCTTTGAATGTTCTGGGGGGATTTCTTTAATACTCAAAACTACAAAAACACATTTATACTTCCAATTTTACAGAAGAGGGAACTGAGGTTTACCAAGGTTGTACCAGATGTCTAAAACTACATTTAAGAAGAGAAAAATGAGGATTTGAACACAGGTCTCATGAGTTAAAAAAGTTTTTAGGGATGACCTGTCATTTACTACTGACATAAAAAATAGACTCCAGTTTCCTGACTAACAGCTAACAAACACCCCAAATGTGACCCATTTTCAACATAGAACTGCTACTCCCCATGGAGATGTAGACAGATCTACACCCAAGTGCCTTCTGTTTGTGGTAGAAACAGCTGTAAACAAACTATTGTACTAAACAGAACAAGGGGCCTCATACTTCACTGATGTGTTTAAATGGCCACATTGTTCAAATGCAGGAATAAAGAGGACAAGATGCTCCCATTCAATAGTGACAAACCTCTAGGAAAATATCACATAGAGCTAAAAAAAATGTCCTTTGGTTCTATAGTCCCAAATGGGCAGGCAACAGCAGTGACCTGTGGATAAGTCATGTCACAACATGGATGGCCGATAGGTTACTCTGCTGGCACAGATTTATGGTTTCTGGGAAAGTTTTAAAAAAAATGAAGTAGGAGGGATAAGAGTACTTTGTGTAAATCGTTTGGTAATTCACAGATTTTATAATGTGATTTAAAAATTTTAAGACCTACTTTATCTTCTCTGATGCTTTGTGAAAACAAAATGTTTTCTATGAACAATATATGTTGTATTAAAAATATTAAAGCCTTTCCTAAACTCTTCATTTTTTAACATGACATCTATATAATACTTCTAATTGGAGCCTTAAAAGATTAATGAAAATATGTGCAATAAAATGCTTGCAGTATATGGGAAAAGGCCATTATTTCTACAGCAATATAGAAATTAAATGACTGCCAATTCATTTCTTCAATCTGTCACTCAGTGACATGAAGGCCAGCGTGGGCCTTCCTGGGTGCCTATCACTCCTGCCCAAAGCTGTAGGCTGGTGACTGTAGGCAGTAATGCTGAGTCTCCAGGTAGGCTGTAAAGTCATAGGCCATTCTTTCAGTATAGTTCAGAATATCTTGGAAGAACCCCTTGGAGATTCAACACAAGGAACTCCTCTCTGGAATTCTTGGAGCTCACATAACACAGCCACTTCACAGGGCAACAGTTAATTTCCACTTGTTGATGGCATGCTTATCCACTGGTTCAAGTTTATTCAGCTTTGGATCAGTGATGCTAATGAGCTCATCTTACAGTTCATGAAGTAGCACTTGGGTGGGTGCCTCAATTGTCTGGAAATAAAAACTAGTACCTGGAATGATCACCTTGAAAGTATAATATGATCCTGTTTTGAAAACGACATCAAAATATTTCAAATTCTAAAATCTATATATAGGAAACCCAAGGGGTTGTGTCTAGGAATACACAAGTGTTTTAAAGCCAGAATGTCTCGGATTCTAACATTGTAGTTAGCTGAATGATCAACTCTCTCAACAAAAAAAATATGTACTTGGACCTTATTTTGAAAAAGCACCTTTGAAGATGTAATCCAGTTTATGACTTTGAGACAAGATCACCCAGGGTTAGGGGTGGTCTATAAATCCAATGAAGGTCCTTATCCATGAGGAGGACACATGGAGGAGGTGAACTCAGAGGTAGACACTAGAGTGATGCCAATAAGCCAAGGAGCACCATGAACAAGCAAAGGCCACTAAAAGCCGGGGCAGAGGAAGGACCCCCAAAAGCAACCAAACCTGCCCACCCTACATTTGAGACCGTGGCCTCCAATACAAATCAAGCAATCCCATTTGTGGTAATTTGTTATGAAATTTGGAGAAAATAGAAGTATCAACCATGTACAAAACTTATATTCATCTATCCTACTAGTCAGCTATAGAATAAGATTTTAATAATCATAAATATATAGTTTCGTTGCTAGGATTAATGAGTTAATGCATGTAGAGCGCTTAGAACCATGCTTGGCTCAGCTAAGTTATTGGAACTGTATATATATTATTACAATATTGCCATCATCATGAATATACATTTGGAGACACTGAAAGGTGTCTGGGTAATATTTCTGGATATTAGGGTAAAGAATCCTTTCTTGACTGTGCTTCTCTGTATTTTAAAAATTATGTACAAGGGACATGTACTAGTTTTGGAATTGAAGGCAACTGTTAATCTGAAATGACCACTTTTTAATAGTGTAAAGATTGTTTACCTGCAAGCTCACTGTCAGGTTAAGACAGCTGTGCTATGTTTTGCAAAGGTAGAGTATTAAAACAACATGCATGCTATCAAGAATCTCATGGCTATGGAGAAATAAAAATCTGATTATTAATTCCTGAGAGCTACAGTGCAAAAATTTCTACAGGTTACCAACTCTTTTGGAAGTGGGATGCTCCGAAAAATTTCTTGCTTCCTAGCATAAGGAAATCTGAGTTCTTGATATGTGTGTTTCTCTTTCCACACTTATAATACTTCTACAATCACTGCATAAAACTTCGTGATTCCATAAGGAACTGTATATTTTTTTCTTCAGAGTTTATAAATTGTCTACTATTCATAAGTCTAGGTATTGTCACGATAAACATAAAGCAGCACTTTAATTACTGACCCATTTCTCTTATGAAAAGAGCTACTTTTGTAATAAAGTACTGAGCCCAACCCAGCGCCTGACAAGCTAAGGGTTGTTAAGGATGTGGAACACAGCCTGCTGGGCTGTAAACAGGAGGGACAGGGAGGGGGGGTGCTGACCAGGGTGTCAATGAGGCACAAGAGTGCTGGTGCTCCTTGGCTCTTCAGGGATGAGAGAACGTCAAGCGTTTCATCCTCCACAAATTGCTTCCACAGCCCCATAATAGACAGGTAGGTGGCAAGTATTTTTTAATAATAACCATGAGTTTGCAAAATGTACCATTTAGAAATCACTGTTATCAGCTGCTCCCTGCTGTCACATGAATCAGGCTGTGTTTTAGCATAGCCAAAACTCAGGCGCTGCTGAGTTAATATTATTCAAGAGTCCCCTCTGATGAGCTGTGGTAGGGACCTCTGGTAGGGAAGACTGTGGGCCTAAAAGAGTTTTAAACTTCAGGGGAGGGGTTGGCAGTGGTTTCCTGAGACATGATCAGGCATGGTCACGAGGTGCTTGCAGAGGGGAGGCTTGCAGAGGAGAGGGGAAGGCACCTGCAGGGAAGACACAGGAGAGCAGGACTCCCAGGTT
The DNA here is from genome assembly GCA_004027295.1 of Dolichotis patagonum. Taxonomy (NCBI): domain Eukaryota; kingdom Metazoa; phylum Chordata; class Mammalia; order Rodentia; family Caviidae; genus Dolichotis; species Dolichotis patagonum. Next base: position 38,775 of record PVJX010003558.1, on the reverse strand, counting down.
CTGAGCCTTCTTCTTGTAGGAGCCCTTATGGCTTCTTGTTTGAGTCTCTGGCACTGTTCTCTTGTTCCCCTGTCAGGTTGTTTTTGCAACCTGGGCATTCTCTTTCACCTCAGGCCATTAAAGAAGAGCAAGATTATGCCATTTGTTGGAAAATGTATGGAACTAGAGATCATCGTGGTAAGCAAAATAAGCCAAACTCAGAAAGATACTATTTTCTTTAACATTTGGAATCCACTAAAAAGCAAAAAACCAAAGATGATGTGAAAAGGAAGAGATTTAGAAGGGCCAGAGAGAGTGTAAGGAAGGGCATTGGAGGTTGGAGCTGACCCAAATGTTATGTGAATGTATCAAAATAACACAATAAAACCCAGTTTTTAAAAATTAGTGTGTACTAAAAGAAAAAAAAAAGGAGTAAGATCAGTTCTACATCTTCCTCCTACCTATCTGTGCCCAAGGGGATTCTTACATAGTAATATGACTCCAAATATCTACAAACAGACTAGATAACTGACAGAAAGCCTGGGGTGGCAGATGGTAAAGGCTGAAAGGAAGGAGGAAGGGAAGGAAGAACAGAGAAAGAGAGGAAGCAGCACAAATGAGCAGGAGAGAAAGTGAACAGCTAAGTCCTAAGTAGGATTTAAGAACAGGGCCTAGTGTTCTCCATATTCACTGCCTCTTGCTTTTACTTGAGCCCAGGAATTTGATGTGTCTAGCTCCTCTCTAGCAACCACCCACATCCTGTGTTCCTGCCATGCTCCTGCCTCTTTTCCCCTTTGGCAGAGAGACCTTGCAGATCCAACTCTTGGTGAGGCTTGACAAGATGCTTTCATAGATTCTTTCCATTTTGCTCAAGCTTCCTCTGGAAGCTCCTGCTAAGCCTGCCACTCCAATCTCTATCTCTAAACTTGACTTCTTCCTTGTCGGTCAGACCTTTATTCTCAGGCAACTCATGGAAATTTCTACCATTGTGCTCTGATAACAACCTAATAAAATATATACAAACACTTGATTCATGTTCCTTTCTCTGAACTTTCAACATACTTCCCAAGTTCCCAACATGTGCCAGGGCATCACACTCTCCTACAGACCAAAGGCTGAAGTTGCAATGCCATCTTTGACTCTTCCATCCCTATACCACACACCCAAGATTCACTTGGGGATATGCATGTTCTACATCTGCTCTTTACTCTCCATTTCTTTCTAGCACCTGAATTCTAGTTCTTTTATTCTATTGAGCCTTTTATTCTATGGCAGCCTTTTGGCTGTTGTTCCATCTCTTCCTATCAGATCCACACTGGGCTTTTCTAATAACTTTCTAACAGAGGTCTGATGCTGTCATCTTGGTATTCAAAAGCTTCTATCAGCGGCTGTATTCTTTATGGGCCTTCCACTATTGGTTGTAGAATCACTCAGTATTTCTCATACTTGGCCCATAAAGTTTGGTCTCTGTACTTTCACAGATGCTGTTTCAGAATGCCCTACTCTCAGGTTTTAATGTCCAAGTTCATCTCACCTTTAAAAACCACTGTCAAGATTCACAGATCTCAACTGCAAGGGAGGTACACCTGCTCACTGACTCATTTCTGTCATTTTTATCTGTCTCCAGCAGTTCCCATGGCATTTGATGATCTCAACCAGAAGACCACTGCACAGAGAAGCCTTATCTGATGCCTCTCTATCTCCCAGAGTGCCTTGTTCTACAGTGCCATGCCAGGGTAGGTATCTATCAATTATCAAATGAAAAACTCAGAATATTCATCCACCATTTTGACCTCTAATAAGGGCAACAAGAAAAGCCTAAGAAGATAAACTTTTGGTTTCTGAACTCTAGGAGCTGACTGCTTATTGTAGAGATCAGGCTATTATAATAGTATCAGGAAACAGGGGCAGATAGACAACAGGATCATTGAGGAGCTATACTATGTACATTCAAAGAAATCAGAAGATTGGGTCCACTTCTATGAGAATAAATTGGATCTTAGTAATAAATTTGTTTTGGATAGTTAAGAGAAGAGTATGTTCTATGAAGCAAGTATCAGAATAACAAACATGGTAGTTGGACCAAGTGTGGTTTGTTGATAAGATTATGAATAAACTTGCCATGATATGTAAGGAAAAAAATATGAGGAAAAGGAGACCTTACATCCTGTTGATGTCAGAGCATGGATTGAGCACCTCATTGGGACCATTCCATTTAATCCATACAATAGCCTCGTACAGTACAGTTGATGGTATCAGTGCCAATTTTATAAGCAAGGAGGCTGAGATTTGAGGGGATGAAGTAACTGGCCAACGTTACACAGGATTAGGTGGCAGAGCTTGGATCTGAAAGAGACAGATGGCTTCCACTACATCATGATGTTGCAAGCAAAAAAGAAATGCCACAGGGAATTTTGTTGTTGTTGTTGCTGTGGTTTTTTTTTTCATGGTAGGGGACTTGCTGTATTTATGAACAGTTCAAGTTGAAAACCACCAAGTCCAATGTACAATATATATATGTTAGCTAACTCTGAATGCAAGTTTGTCTACCTCGAGAGAGTGAAGCAGAAAGGCTCATTGTCAGAGGAATGCTCTGGGGAGAAATGTTAAGGGGAGCCACCACAGAACTAGGCAGTTTCTCCAGACTGAAAGAAGCACAAAGAAAGGGTACAGCATCAAAAGTCTATTAACATCACTCCGGTCCAGTATACTTCAGTTGCAAAGGAAGAGAGATAATCCAACTGAACACAGCTTTGTAAGATGTGATGGATGAGAGAAATGAAGGAAACGTACTTGGTTTCATTGGCACATCGGATCTTGCAGCCATTTTGGGGTATCACCAAGCCCAGATGCATTCGGAGCCTGCAGTTGGTGGGCCCTGTGTGTGGCCACACATGAGTTCCAGGGTGCATGATGGAATATTTGATCTGCACAGAAAACAAGATACTCAATCAGCCTTTCAGCAAGGGGTGGAGGAACTGCTAAATTAAAACGACAGTACCAAATTACTGTCAGTTGGGATTAGAGCTTTTGCGAGACTCAAGGTTTATATATATATCTTATTTTTTGTGAAAGGACTAAAAATAAGCACTAAAATTGTGCAAAATTGAATCTCGAGTATTTTCTACCCTGGATTCTGACACCACATGAAATTATGTTTCATTAAAAAAATGAGTAAAAAAAATAAGGCATTTATTGGGACAAAGGAAATGACCATGTATTTGTAAATGTCAGCTCTCCCTCATTCCCAACAATGTGTCCTCCTTAGTTCTGAAAACACTCGGTACCTGTCCTCTTCTACATCCTGTTGTCTCAGGGAACTTTTCTAGTAAAGTGCAGGTTTGAGGAGCTCCTTTACAGGCATTTTCATTTTTTCTTCCTAGAACAATAAATGACAAAAACTATTATTAGAAATAAGTCTCAAGTTGGGCACCATGACATAAAAGTATAATGCAGCTACTATAAGGACTGATTCAGGATCACAGGAGCCCAGGAATTGGAGACCAGCTTGAGAAACAGAGCAACAAAGTAAAATTCCATCTTGAAACAAACAAGCAAACAGATCCAGTTAGGCTTACCTTATCTCATTTGGACCATATGTATAGTTTTTCTTACCATAGGAATGAGAAGGATAGATGAACACAAAAAGACGAAGTGTCTTCCCTTAATAGACAATGGCTGGCAGAGCAAGGACCTGAATTCTCTATCAGTGTTGAACTATAAAACTGAGGCTATCTAATGGGAAAGGTACATGCTGAATACTTAATGTGGGAAGAATGGTCCTTCTCAAAGATGTCCACATGCTAATCCAGGATATTGTGAATGTGTTATATTATGTAGCAAGGAGGAATTAAGATTGGAGATGATACTGAGATTTCTAGTGAATTGGAAATGAGGAGATTATTTGTCTTAATTCTATGGGCCCAATGCAATCACAGGGTCCCCAGATGTAGGAAAAGGAGGAAGAGGACTCAAATTGGTACAGAGTAAGAACAATTTACTGACCATTGCTGGCTCTGAAGATAGAAGAGGGGCATAAACCAAGGAACATGAATGAAGAGTATGGCCTCTAAAATGACAGCACTTTGATTTTAGCCCAATAAGACCCATTAGAGACTTTTCACTTCTGGAACTGTAAAATAATAAAAGTGCATATATTTAAGTCACTAAGTTTGTGACAATTTGGTAGTCATGGGAAACATAATCTCCTAAAAAAGGAAAATACCTTATATGTCTAACTAAAATGTATTTCCAGGATTATATCAAAGAGTTACAAACACTATTTTTAATTGGAATTTAATGCCTTCTCAATGTATAGGTCATCCTTTAAGTGTTGATAGTGACATTTAAATGAAGAGGAGGACAAACAGGTTTTAGAGAGATCATGCTTTCTATGAGTAATTCTATTGGGAATACAGACTCTGGAACATAGACTTAAGCATCCTGGATGATGCAAATTTCTTCACACTCTATAAAATTGCCATTGATTGTGGAGTATGTGCCTAGAATGTATGCAAAATCATATATTTTCATGGGCAAGTAAATAAATGGCTCTCTAAAAGACAGAAACATTTTAATTTCCTATTCAAAACTCTCACAAAGGACTGCTACATCTAAAGATAAGTTTAATTTCATAAATGTTACTTGTTACTAAGGTAATCATACACTGAGAATAAAATGAGTTACAAGAAGTGAATTTAAAGGTATTTGCTCCAATCAAGTGGACCTGAGTATGTTAGAAAAACCGTAAATCTACATTTGCCTTTATTAAGTAATCTCTTTGCCTTTTAATTTCATAAAATATTAGTTGCTGTTTTTAGTGTTGATGGAATTCTTTGAATGAACTGAATTACAAATGTCAGTTTGAACAAATATTATACAAGTGTACAAGCCGACATGAAGCATTTATAAACCCTAGCCTTCCAGGTCTTCCCATGTGCAGGGCCATGGCACACCTTGGCCAGAGTCCATAATTATGGATCTTGTGCTACTAGGAAGTAACTGAGTGAACCTTGGTGGCTCAAAAAGCAACCAGAGCCTGCTAGATGTCCCACAACCCAGTGGTGAGGACTGATCAATACTACTGGAACAGGTATGTCTTACCTGAATGATAGGTAATAGACAAATAGATTGTTGCCAGGATTTCTACTTGTTCAGGATTGGACTAGTGAGTACCCCAGACCCTTCAGACACACACAGGTCGAGCATCTCTAATTTAACAACCCCAAATCCAAACTTTGCTATGTGTCAATATGATGCTCAAAAAGTTTCAAATTTTGGATCACACTTTTGGATCACTGATGCTCAACTGGTAAAGATTTTGAAAATGTTCCAAAATATAAAAAAAAAAGCCCAAATCTGAAACAATTCTGGTCTCAAGCATTTCAGATAATAAATACCCGACTGCTGTTTTCTTTCTGATCTGAAAACATGGATTCTCTCTAGGAAAGGGCTGTAAATAAACATTCAACATGTGTAGCCCACTGGTGCTTTAAGTATTCATACATGGTCAGAGAGGGCTCAAGCAATGCAGCCACACTTTACCAGTGCTTACTATGGGCCTGAAGCTGCTCTGCATGCTTAGTGTGACACAGCTGATGTCACAGCACCCAGCAAGAGGGGCACTCACTGTATTTTACAGGAGAGAAACTAACACACAAATAAATGTCAGAAGAGAGAACTGGGAATTCTAATCCAGTGAGGCTGGACCTAGGGTCCATGTTTTTAGCCAATACCAGGCACACTTTCCCATTACTGTTACAATCACTTAATGTGCTATGGTTATGCAACAGCAAAGTAGTAACTCTGTGATGTCTTAGAAAACTGTCAGATCTTGCATTGAGTGTTGACTGACCCCAGTCAGAATGCTACACTTAAGCTTCTATGCAATATATGTTACCTGTCCCAAATAAATAACCTAATGATGTATTTCAAGGTGCCAGAGAAACAAGAAAAATACCAGTCTAAAACCATAGAAAACATTATGAAGATCAGAGTGGAAATTAAGGAAATTTAACCTAAAAGAACAGTAAAAGCATCAATGAATCAGAGTTGGTTCTCCAAAGGGATGTGAAAGGGATCTGGGAATAGGAGATGGGAGAGAGAGGGGGGCAAGGGGAAGTAAAAAGGATCAACATGTGGTACATATATGTACCAGTTTCCCTGTGATGAATGTATTTACTACACATTGCAAACATGTACTAATGAAATAGGGAAGACATTATGTTTTACAATATTGATTTGTTTATAGAAAATAGTCATTGAATCTTTTCTAGAAGCCTGTAATCCACAAATGGAAGGCCACAGATGACTCTAATGCCTTCCTAAGAGGGAAACTATGTGAATTATAGTATTTATTTATTTATTTATTTATTTATTTATTTATTTATTTTTAAGGCAGGGTCTCACTGTGCAGTTCAGACTGGCTTATAGTTTTTAATAGCAATAATATAAAACTAGAAGTTTGTTATTATAATTTTGGCATTGGGGATTGAACTCAGAACAGGGATTTTTTATTTTGATATGTTATCTTCCCAAGTTGCCTAATTGCTCAGGGTGAGCTCAGATTTATGATCCTTCTGCTCCAGCCTGTCAGAATCCTAGGATTACAGGCCTATACCACCAGCTAAAAGTTAAGTTTTAAAAGATGCACAGGCTGCAACAGATTGGGAAACATGTTCATCATACACAAACACACACACCACCACCACCACCACCAACAACAACAATCTTTAAATTATTTAGAGTTAAAATAGAGGCAGGACAGAAATGCAGTCTGTGTTTGACAATATTTCAGTAAAAATAGCATACATTGTGATTTAATGCATCTAAAGCTATATCTAGAGGTCAGATTATAACTTTCATTATTTATATTAACTGAGAAGAAACAATAAATATAAATGTATTAAGGAGTTACAATTAAAATGTTTAAAAGAACTTAAAAGAGTTTAATTAAAAATATGAGGAAGAAAAAATAAATCCAAGAATTAGAAAATATATCCATAGAAACACTAAATGAAGCAGTTTATGTTTTTAAAAAGCAAACTAGAACTTTGTTATAATCAAGAAAGAAAGTAAAAAACAACATAAGAAATTACTCTAAATAATTCATAAAAATCAGGTATAATCAAATAAGTGAAAATTTGGTCTAGCATTGCCGCCAAACAAATTATAATCTCTAGTTTTTATTTCTTTTTTGCTTAATATTTTTCATATCCCTATAAATCTTTGCAAATTTCAACTTTATGTTTATAGTACTTATGTTCAGCAGAGACTAGTTTTGGGAAGTTACTGCTAGGATGTATACTCTTAAGCACTGCTCTAGGAATCTATGTAATTTCTATAAAACCTAAAGGATACTAATGAAATTAAAGTACCAGATAAATGCATAAATAACAGACCAACACATCTTTGAAATGTGCATTTAGCCCATATAAGGATGGTATAGTTCTCTTTAAAAAAAATCTTGTTGGAAAAAATTTGACAATCACTTGAAATCATGTGATCTCTTTTCTGATGGATACATTCTTGAAAACATAACTGAACTTACTCACTTTCTTCTTACATAGTAGCACTCCAAACCCAAAATTGAGACAAAACATGGTCTTTATTTATTTAATACATAAACCAATTTCTCATTATACTCTGACATATAAATGTTCTTCTTTTAAAAATAAATACATTAATTCACTGAACACATACACTGGAGCTCCATCTATGTGCAGGGTGGGTGACACTCAAAAATATAAGTTGGACATCAACCACTTATCTCTAACATGCTCAGTAGTTACTGTCTTGTTAGTCTGGTGTGTTTACCATTTCTAAAATCCCTTATTCATGGCCATATTGTTTTGCCTTGTAGCATTAACTATATTTTATAGATGCAAATGAAGCTCAGGGATGCTCTTTACTAAGCCACTAATAAGCAGAGGTAGACTTTTTAGTTATACCTACATAGTAGGGTCACTGTCAGTAATGTATTATTCACATTCAGAAAGATCAGGAAAAATAAAAATATTGCTTATATATACTTATGGAAACATGCATGTATATAATATAAATATACCTCCACATATGCACATATACACACAAATATCTCAGATGTATATTTTAAAACAATGAATGCATTTAAGAAATCTAGGTTTTGGGGGTAGGCGCCTTTAAGTTCAGGAATCCCAGCTTTGAGAACATCACAGAAGACTCAAGTCACTTGTCCTCAGGTCACTGGCTGAAAAGAACAATTTAGAAGTCAAGAGCTCACCTTGTTGCCACAGAGTAAACTGGCTCCAATCACCTTTCTCCCTCAGGTTTTCATCTTCAGGCAGAAAAAGACCTTTGGCTTTATCCATCACTGCAAGACCTTCATCACGAATTAGCTTCCAGTTTCTTTCTAAAGACTAGAAGGAAGAAGGTCTGGTTTCACTGGACTGAAAATATGCCTGGCAGAATATCTTATAATGACTTTCAGCTTTTTGTTTGTTAGCTTGCTTAATAAAATAATGAAATGTTTCCTCTTACCTAGATTATATATTTCAGTTTTCTTAGATTTAGTTTTGCCTTTCAGTAGAGCTCCTTACAAATATGCCAATGAGCAGTGTAAATATTAAACTTCAAAGGATATCAAAATGTACCAATGATGTACTATAAAATTAATGTCAAAACATAACAAATAAGTGTCCTAGTGCTTAGAATTCACTCAAACAAAATATATTTCCTTGATTGCTAACTTATGATGTTGCCTTGTCCCAGGCAGGGTTTATGACTGGCAGAGCCAAGGAGTGACCAGGTGGTACCAGCAGATCCCTTGGAAAATCTCCTTGTATCTGACCAGCATATTTTGTTGTCAGTCAGAGGCAGGTGATAACTGGGTAAAACCAAAGTGGACAAGAATGCAGGGATGACGTCCAGAACTGAAACGAACTGGTACCAGAATAAAACAAAACAGCTTTTCTACAGTAGGAAAAGGTTGTACAGCTGAACTAGGATTTTTGAAATGTCAGTTACTCCAGTTATTTCTACATTAGATGAAATGTGCATGAAATAATTGAGTATATGGATACGAAGATAGGCAGGAAAACACCACCTGATTTCAGCAAGAATCAGGGTCCAGGCATGTTACTGTAAGTGGCTGAGAACAAGAAACTAGAAATAACAAGTTCAATGAGTAAGACTTTATTTTGGAATATGAAAATAATTAACACTTCTGAAAATGAATAGGGTTGCCTTATAAAACATCATTCTTTAGTTTTTAATTACTCAACCAAGGTGAACTCTTATTGGGTAAAACAAAGCATGAGATAATATGCAAAGTGTTTTCATCAACCCATGTTTTATGACTTCATGGTTCAACATAGGAAAAAAAGAATGGTAAGTCTGGATGACTACATAGGGAGAGGGCTTCAAAAACTTATTCTCAGATATGTGTGAAAATGCGATGCCATCCTCAGCCAATTCAGTGTTGTCTTGCCTAAAGCTACCTCTGTGTGTCTTTAAAGACTAGTTTAAAAGCTTCTCCACACCAGTTCCCAGTAATCTGATGAAGAAACAGACTGTATCTACTATTGTAGCAGCCAACTACTATTGTCTCAGCCAATCACTAGTGGCCAACTCTATGTTCAAATAAGACAGACCCAAATTCTAACCAATAAAGCTGTCTCTACTTCCATTTACTGCATGTAAATTTTTGTCTCTTGCTAGAAATATTTGTGTGAGGCACATCATTTTGAAACATTATAAATGCAGACTGCAGTCTGATTTTGGAATCACAAAGCCAATTAAGATCTGTAAAACTATGTCTGTTCTAATTTTCTCTTTTAACATCAGGCAACACTTTTTAGATCATATGAAAACATGAGGATTATTAAAATATGGTAGGGCAAGAGACTCTGATTAGTGATTGATTTTAAAATTCTATTTCTGTGAAATTCACCCTTTAATTTGTATCAACATCTACATGTGCTCCTACCACTGCCCTCCTTGGAGTGGTGCTAGTCATTTCTCTGCTTTCAGCACTCAATCCACTAACTAGTTCCATATTTTATTTTTCATCCCAAGTATGCAGTTTGTAATTAGCAAGTTAAGAGCTGTATTTCAGTAAAGAGATCCTCAAAAGTCCTCCCTTTGGCAGGTCCCCCGACTGAGAGAACTCAATGGTGCTGTTAAGAACATCAAAAACATGGCAAGCCAAACAAATGTACCTCAGGATTCTGTGGTACGTTTATACCTTCTCAAATGTACCTCAACTGCCATCACTCACTCCTGTCACTGTAACTTGTTCAAGTTGTTAGATAAATCTGTTATATTCTTGTTAAACTGTCACACAGACAAGGATAAAATTACCTCTCTAACACAGGGCATTTCTTTCCAAATGAGGTTACTGGCACCTTATAAGGGCAGCTCTTCCTCTTTTCCTCTTTGTATTATAGAAGTTTCTTTTATTTCTTTTGAAAGCTGATTTTAAGAGCATAGTTAAAAATAGCTGATCTTTTGTTAATAAATAGGTCATAAAACGCAAGGGGAAATGTTGAAGTGATTGCATTATTCAATACAATTTACTTATTTTTTTCCTTAAAAACAAGCTGTCTTTTAATGTGAAACGTCATTCCTGCTCCCCTCTCTCCGTGGGCCTGGATGGAAGAAAAGGTGAGAGAAGGAGGAAGTTTGCACACTATGAACTATTAGTAAGGGCATTTTTACTGCTGCTGTGGACCATACACAACAGATTCTAGCCTTTCAATGTGGATTTGCACCAGTAACTCTCCAGGAAGACTCCAGCCTTGGCATGGAGCTGTCTCACACTACCACAGCAGATTTCCAATTTACTTTCATTATAAAATAGCCTGCATTACTTTTTTCTTTTGAGTTCAACACTTTGTTATTGAATGTCACAGTGAGAAGGATCTGTACTGTTCATCTAGTAGCAATTTTGACCTTAGGGATGAGGAAATAAATCCTGAACTGGTTAATGAACCTAAGAACTCCTTATCTAGTGGTCAGGAGAGACAGTGCAAGAAACCCACTGTGCTTCTTCACAGTCATTCCTAAGCACCTGAGGGAAGACAAGAGGTCACAGTCAGGCACAAGGATTGCACTGTGGTGGCCTCTGGGGGCCTTTTTCTCTTGTGAAGCAAAAGAGCAACTGAAGAATCTCACAGCCTCTGATGTACAGTAAGTTCCCTACAAATGAGTTCTATTCCAGGAGAATGTTAGTAAATTGAATTCATTCACAAGTCTGGCAAAGTGAGTCTTACACCCCTTTGACACAAATATACAACATATATTGCTTTGGGATTCCTACCAGTCTCCTCCATATCACCACTGCTTTTCCTCTTGTTTCCAGATATCCCAGGATCTGAGCACTATACTACTGCCCACTATGGCACTGTACAGAAAGCATATGGAAGCACAGCTGTGACAATTTCTGGCAGATAGGTGAGCTACCTCCTCAACTTGTTCACATCTGGCAATGTTCATAATGCAAGGTTGGTTCCAATCTGTGAAAGTTCGTAACTCAAATGTTCCTAAGTCTGGGACTTGCTGTACTGTGGTTTACTGAGTACTTGCCAGTTCAGATACCCATCAAGAGCAGACACTTTCAAGGTGCATGTACAGTCATATACTTCCCACTTAGGATTGGGCAGAAGCACAACTCAAAAAAAGTTCACAAGTGGGATAATCTCAGTGAACCAAAAGACAGCACCAGTTGAATTCACATACATAAAGAAAAAAATAGCAACAATAATGATCGACTAATAGTTCAATGTAAATACTTTTTAAAAAATTCAGATTGAACCCAGGGGCTTTGCACTGAGATATATTCTCAGCCTTTTTGAGACAGTCATTTGTGCCAAGTCAGTAAGTTGTCCATGCTGGATTGAAAATTAAAGTCCTCCTGCCTCAATCTCTCAGCCTGGTTGTAAATAGTTTTTTGACCAAAGTAATGATTTTATTTGAGGAGTCTTTCTTTAGGGAAAAAGGTGAAATGGCACTTGGGAATGTTTTTAACTAAGGAAACAGGTTTTATGAAACTCACTGGTTCTAAGAGATTAAAGACATAACCTAATTGCACAGTGTCACATGCATCTTATTTTATTTGGGCTGTTATAAGAAAATATCATGGGCTGAGAAGCATATATATATATATATATATATATATATATATATATATATTTTTTCAGTTTTGAGAGCTGGAGTTTAAGATCAAGGAGTTGGCAGATTTTGTGTCTGGTGAAGTCCTGCTTCCTGGTCAAATAGTACCTTTGCAGTCAGGGATTTCATGGAAAATGATTTCATACAAGGCATATAGTATTATTTATAATGATCACCCCAAGAGTCAAATACAAGAAGTTCAGGAAACCTGTCCACACACTAAAGATCTAGAGAATTAAACTGAGGGCCTGGACCCCATGCCAATATCCTGTGAAAGTTCAGCTGAAAACCTAGAGCCCAGGGCAATGCCTCCCACGAGTCCAGCTGGAGGTCTAGCACCCATGACAATGACTCATGCAAGTGTATTTCATGGATCTGCACCAGAAAGGCCCAAATGTCAGTGGTGGAAGCTAGAAAGTCTGTAGCAGGATGACTGACCTGTGCCAGTAAGTTGAGGGTTCTGCGGTAGAGTCAAGAAGCAACATTCAAAGAATCAGGGCCCCTCTGAAAAGAACCACAGTCATCCTCAGCAACTACAAGGTCCAGAGTTCCTCTGACGATGAGAATGGCTGAGTTCATATCAGGAAGCCAGTGACAAGCTTTTCCTGGAGATTGAGTAGCACATGTCTTGCCCTCTAGAACCAGGAAGTAATGCTCAAAGTAAGGACAAGGGCTCCCACAACATGAACCACAGCTATTCTCAACAACAAGGTCCCAAGCTCCTCAGATGATAACAGCTGAGTTCATATTAGGGAAGCTGCATGAAAAGCTTCTTCAGGAGAACCAACAGCTCCAAGCAACAACACATAGGAAAACCCACAAAGCTACTCTTCCTCTCCAGGTCCCCTTTTTATGCTGGTAATAGTCCTCTGGTGGGCCATCTGCACTTAGCACTACAATGATTCAGTTCAGCTGGTGTTTAAGTTGATCATCAGTTTTCAGTGCACAACACACCTTCTCATTCCAACCTCTCACACTAGAAGATGGTATGACAGCACTGAGAGGCCTCAGTCTCATCCACAAGGGCTTCACCCTTACGATCCAATCTCTTCCCCAAAGTCTTTCCTCCAATACCATCACCTTGGGATCAATGGTTCAACATAGGAATTTGAGGGGGACAGAAATATTCAGACCACAGCAGTGGAGTGGAAAGGGACAGAGGGGAAAATATGAGCTTTCTCTAAAGTAATATTGCTCAGTTAGTGATCTGAATTGGTAGAATACAATATTTATTTTTGAAATTCCAACAGGAACTTAAATGCTTATAGAAAGCAAAAAAATGCGTACATATATTTAAAGCTTTTGTTTGAAAATTATTTCCTTGACCCTAAACTGGCCCATTTCATAAAACTCAGAAGAGAAACTAACAGCTTTGTTATTCGAGTGGGTTGTGAGGAACACAACAGTTCCTACTGCACATATTTTCTTGTGGCTGCAGAGACTTCAGAGAACAAAGATGTGATTGTTATCACAGTGCTGCATGGCTTCCTAAATAGATCACTGACACTTGCCTTTTAAGTTCAGTCTCAGCTATACTGGGCTCTCAAGTCATGCACAGACTTCACAGTTCGAAAGCCTACTAATCTCACAATGCACCCTAGCTCACCTTAATGCAAAAACTTTATTTTCCTTACTAAAAGTTTTATTCAATTAAAAACTCACATTTTAAAAAATGTCAAATATTACCAGAAGTTTTACAATAAAAACAATCTGGAACCCAACATTTGGCTAGCTGTTTTAAATATTTTTTTACCTGCTACACATAAATATTTTTGTAAAGCTGTGCAATTATGGAAATCAGTATAGAGATTCCTCAATAAACTACAAATAGAAATTCCATTTGACCCAGCTATAATTCTCCTGCTTATCTTCCCAAAAGAATTAAAGATAACTCACAAAAGTGGCGCTGCACAGGCATATCCATGTTTATAGCAGCTAAACTCTAGAAATGATCTGGATGCCCACCAGTAGATGAGTGGAGAAAGAAATTATGGAAAATATGGTAAATTCACTCAGTGGCGTATTTTTCAGCCATAAGGAATGAAATCACATCATTCATTAACAAAGATGGAACTTGAGACCATGTCAAATGAAATGTCAGACATAGAAAATTGAAGATTGCACAGCTTCTCTTAAATAAGAAATCTGAATAATAAATAAATAAAAGTTTAGAATAAAGGAGAAATGGTAGTAAACAATAAGGCAAAATTTTTAGAGATACGAAAGGAATGAGAGGGAAGAAACAGGGATAACAGAACTGAAAATGATCAAGATATGCCATATATATATTTTCCCCAAAATAAATGTAACTATTATGTATTGCCAACATACACAGATAATGAAAATAACATGCTTACATTACTGTTACTGATTTACTAACTTTAGACTTTATCACTTACCTGGTAGGGAAGGTTAATGATTTAACAAGTTGATGTCTTTCTCTTTTCTCTTTTTCCAATGGTAGTGATAGTTAATTTCACAGATGTTTCACATATCTGAGTAAATTCACATTCAGATTTTATAATATTATGACAATGAAGTATCATTGAAACTTGAGTTGTAATGTGAACACTTCATTTTTGAAAAGTTTGCTCCCTTTTTGTTGGCTTAATTTTCTAAAGCACTTAACACTATTTCTCCACTAACGCTGAAACACTATGATAAAATCTCTTGATACTACAGGTTGACTGTGTCTTACTCAAAACTCTGATATCTAAACTTTCTGAGTGAAGGCAAGTGGAAAACTTCATAGCATGAAACTTTCTTGTAGAATATTATTTAAAATACTGTATAAGGCTGGGCATGATGGTGCACGTTTGTAATTTCAGCACTTGGGAAGCTGAGGCAGGAGGATTGCTGTGAGTTTGAGGTCAGCATGGTCTACAAAGTGAGTTCAAGGCCAGCCTGAACTGCATAATGAAACCCTGTATTTAAAAAAAAAAAGCTAAAATATTGTATTTGTTTTTTATTAGAATTTTTTTTATTTGTATTTTGAATCAAGCTCTGTGCACATCTGACCCTCTCTGGTTGTTAATTTGGAATTGTGGGCAAAAATTAGGGAAGCTGTCATTCATTAATCAAATCCTGGCCATTAGGAGTCAATTATCACATAATTTATTTTTATATTTCCTGGATTGTCACTAGAGATAGCATGCTGGCCTCCTGCAAATCTGACCAACAGCAGGCTGGCTTTCCTGGATGTTTATGGTAGATTATGGGGTGTTTATGGTAGATTATGGGGTGGTTTCAGTCAATGTCATCAGTCAGAAGAGGGGATAATAGGGGAGACTACCTTCTGGCTTCCCTTCCAGCCCTACCTGCTGAGAACAGAGCCCTGATATAACACGGGAGGTATGACAACTCCAAGCAGAAACCCTAAAGCACCTAATCTCCAGGGGTGAAAGTCTGATGGGTAGACTTTCTGTGTATACAACAAGAAAACTGTTCGATAAACAGATGCACAAACAGATGCCCATGTGGACAGGTACAGTGAAAAACACTGATCTGTATGTGTGGTATCCCAAAACACAGATCATGACCTATCAGACTAAACATTTTAGAACACAAATGGAGCACTAGCCTGCAGGTTCAGTCTGTAAATATTCCGAAGTATTAGGCACTATACTATGAGTTCCCAAAGCATTCAGAAAGCCAGTGTGTAGGTGTAACAGGCAGCTGAGTTAGTTAGAAACAGTTATAGGTAGTCAGACAGGGCTATGCCCTCAAAGGAACTAGAGTAGAAGTTCTGATAACTTGTAGCCTTGGGAGAGACAAACACTTGCTGCTGTGGGCCAGATTTCAAGACAAAAGGCAAAGCAAACACAACCATATCCTAAGGATCCACAGTCCAAATAGTTCTCTATCATCTTGAGGAAGTCAGAGTCAGCATCCCACCCTCTATAGGAAGAGTCACTGCTGTTAAGCATGTCCCCTTACTATGTGACTCATTCCCCTATTTGTTCCTAATAAAATCAATATTACCTGAGCAATTAATCTTACTGGTTGACCACAGACAACTCTGTCCCATCTCATGCCCACCTTACAAGTTCCCATTTTTCACCTCTTGAACATCTAACCTCATGATTTTACTCCTTAAAAGCCCTCTGGAACAGACAGTCTTTGGCAACACACTCGGGACCCCTTCTGTCTCTCTCTCTCAGAAAGAAGCTTTCTTTGTCTCATAAATATATTCTGCTCTTAACCTCCGTTGTTCCTAAAATTTATTCTTCAATTTTAGAAAACTTGTATCAGACATATAGTAGGTTAGGAGTTTCATTTCCCTATATTATAGGCCTTGTTTTTCATGTTGACAAATACTGAAAACCCACCAATTTTGCTTTGAGAAAGAAAATGAGCCTTTAGTTTAAAATAACCGAAGGACTATCAAATATTTTGTTTGCCTATGTTGCCACCATTGGCATCACATGCCATCTTGCAGCTTCAGCAGAGCATTAGCTCTAATTCAGGGCTCACATCTAAAAGCACACAGGAGCATCCAAGGTACTGGGTGTTCTTTTGGTTTATTTTTCTGAGCCTCATTAAAACATGTAGGAGGGGAAAAACTGAAAGGATTATTTTAAGGTTAGAGATAAGAAAGTGAAGCTCAGATAGGCGAAATAACTTATCCCAAGTATCACAGTTGACAGCAAAATTAAATCTACTTCTAATTATAGGGTGCCTTGTAAGAAGCTCACCTTTAAATCACATAATCATCAAATTCCAGATAGTATCACTGTTTTGTTGTCAGGTGAAAGTATCATAGGACTCTAAAACATTTAAATTTCAATTCAGAAAAAATAGGCCTAAACTCTTATGCTAATTTTAAGGAATTGCTTTTAGCACATCTTTATACATGAAATTTGCATTTTTATAAAATTGCTAATCTTTTTTAATATACAGTTTAATTCCAGTTTAAATCTGACATTTTTCCTTTTTTCTTAATGTTTTACTCCAAAAGCAGTTCACTGAAAACATTCAAATATTTAATCATATGGAAAGAAATATTGAACCACTAATGTATTACTGTGTAAATCCTATTTTTGTTCAGGTGAAACTATTCATACACAATAGTTTTTTAATTAATAAAAGCCACAGTCTGGAGAAAATGACAGAGTCCTATTCTAATCAACCATTTCTATGTGCTCTGTCATATCATTGGCAAAGTATCGCTGGGTACTTCTCCAAATGTAATAAAACTACTATGTGAAGGAAGGCCTTATCTATGATGCTATTTGTTAACATCTGAGAAGCTGCTTTGAAAAGCTCAGACAAAATTCAAGAGATTTCCTTTTTTCCTCAGTAACAAATACAAAGAGGTAGCAGGAAAAACAAGTACAAAAGGGATATTTTAAACTATAGTTTTCAGTTGTCACTGGCATGGGGGAAAAAATTAGCCATGGGATAGTGAGGAACAAAGGGATAATCTCAAAAAGGGAAGAGCAATACCCTTAAAGCATGATGGCTTTCTCTAAACTACAAGGGATCATTTCTATTTCCAATCTAGCAAAGACTTTAATCTATGCTTTTGTTTTAGTTTCTATATTAAATAACCTCAAGGCACTCAGGGCTTTGATATTTGTGATTTGGGCAGCAGCATAATCAATTTTAATGAAAACAATCTCCAAAGAGAAAACTCCACTGGAATTCTTTGTTACACTTTTTTTTTTCCTCATTGAATTATATAACCTTCAGTCCAATAGCTGCTAAATTACAGGCCACATAGTGAGAGAGCAAATGTCACAGAGTATGCATTTTAGCAAATATTGTCTCACCCCTTCAAGAAAAATACAATCTCAAGCTCTCTGGAACAAACAGTGAGAAAGACTTGAGTGACAGTGTGCTATTTGAGATAGGTAATAGCCACTTATGGCCACAATCTGGGTAATTATTCTAAAAGTAATCTGACCAATGTGGCAGGTCCCAGAACTAGACAGTTTCCACTTTAAGTTGTCAATGATCCATGGCCCATA
Organism: Dolichotis patagonum; assembly: GCA_004027295.1. Lineage (NCBI taxonomy): Eukaryota > Metazoa > Chordata > Mammalia > Rodentia > Caviidae > Dolichotis > Dolichotis patagonum. The sequence continues at coordinate 20,680 of PVJX010003558.1, read as the reverse complement.
ATATTCAGTTTGGTAAGTTGGAAATGGAAGAATATCTTGATATGCAACATGGGTCCCGAATTTCCTCACACAGTTGACTCTCTTCTGCCATGGTCATTATTGGCAAATTGTCACCCTGCAACTACTTGTATTTTAGCCATACCATACACAATATTAACATTTCTGGAAATAAGGTAGTTAGTTATTAGCAAAGTAAAGCACTGCCACACAGCACTCAGCTTTGCACAAAGGATGTTATACCTTCTATGTTGCTGAGGACTCTGCGATTAATAATCTTTCTTTTCTTTTCATTTATTTATTTATTTATTTATTTATTTTATTTTATTTTTTTTTTGCAGTCCCAGGGATTGAACTCACAACCTTGTGCTTGCCAGGCAGGCACTTATGCCACTGAGCTAAATCCCCAGCCCTTTCTTTTCTTTTAAACATGCAGAGTTTGAAACATGCAGACCAGAAATCAAGAAGCTGAACTAAATAAAATTTTCAAATAAACAGTAGAGTACCAAAGAGGACATAGACAAAAGAGTAAACATCAGCAACCCTGAGGGCAGTTGAGGGGGTACCAGCAAGGGGATGGATTTTGAGGACAAGGAAACCTCAATTCAAATCTTAGCCCAGCCCCATTATTTACGGGGTCTTAGGTAAGTGTCTTTACTTCTTGCATCCTACTTTATGCATACAAAAATGGGCACAATAGTAGCTACTTTTTGAGCTGATATAAAAGTTAGAAATATATATGAAAGTATTCAAGGTAAAATAAAAACCAATCTGTTTTCTGTCTCCATGAATTAGTCTAATCATGATAGTTCATATGAATATACTAATGTAATATGTAATCTTTGTGACTAGCTTCTTTCACATAACATCATTTTTTAAGGTTCATCCATAGCACACCAGATAGCAGTACTCTATCGTTTCTATTATGACTGCATAGATATGCCATGTTTTGTTTACTTGTCATCGCAGATATACCACTTTTTTACTTATTTATTAATTATTTATTCATAATCATTATTCATTGTTTAGATATTCTGGTTTATTTCCATTTTTGCTGTTATGAATAACGATACTGTGAACATTTGTGCATATAATCTTTGTAAGAACATACGTTTTCATTCTCTTGGGTGTACATGTAGGAGAGGAACTGCAGGGACATACAGTAACCCTATGTTTAACTTCTTGAGGACTTTCTGATGAACTGCTACATTATTATTTTTTTTTTATCGGTACCAGGGATTGAACTCAGGACCATGCACTTGCAAGGCAGGAGCTTATACCGCTGAGCTAAATCCCCAGCCCCTACATCATTTTCCTAAGTGCAGGATTTTATGTAACCAGAAATGTCTGAAGATTCCAATTCTTCCAGATACACACCAGAACTTGCTACTGCTTACTTTAATTTTCTTTGCTCTTACAGCTATTGTAGTGGCTACAATATGGCCCAAAGAATGATTTTCATTTGTATTACACTAATGACAAGTGACATTGACTATTTTTTATTTGTTAGCCATTTGTACATCTTTTTAAATAACTTTTAAAATTCTTTTCCCATACTTAAATTGGATTATGCTTTTATTATTGAATTAACAGAATTCTTTATATTTTCTGACACAAGTCTCTTGTTAAAAACAATTTGAGCTAGGTATTGTGGGCACATGCCTCTAATCCCAGCACTCAAGAGACTGAGGCAGGAGGATTTCTGTGAGTTCAAGGCCAGCCTGAGCTACATAGTGAATTCAAGACCAGCCTGTACTATACAGAGAGATTGCCTTAAAGCAAAACAAAACAGAACATAAAAACCAAATATTGGACTTGTAAGTATTACATCTCCTTCTGGAGATTTTATTTTGGTGTTCTTTGAAGAACAAAAGTTTAAATTTTGATGGAGTCTTATCTACAGATACTCCTTGCCTCACAAGAGGGTTAAAAAAATACTTTGGGTTAAAAATGCATTTAATATGTCTACCCAATGGAACATCACAGCTTACCTTATCTTACCTTAAATGTACTCAGAACAATTACATTAGCCCACTGTTGAGCTAATCATCTGACAAAAAGCTTATTTTATAGTGCAGTGTTGACTATCTCATGCAATTCATTGACTCTGTGTATACAAACTGCTTGCAGCACTGCACAGTGCAGTCTCCACATGAACCTCTAGATCACGAGGAAGTTGGGAGCTCACTGCTGCTGTCCAGGGACAGAAGGGCTTGGGCTACACGCTACTAGCCAGGGAGAGAGAACCACACTTAGAATTCAAAGTCCAGTATGGTTTCTATATGGTTTATACTGAATGTGTACTGCTTTTGCCACACTGTAAATTCAAAAAATCATTAAGGCAAGCCATCGTAAATTAAGGACTATTTGTACTTTGTTTTTTGAGCTGTGCTTTGGATATCATACAAAACAAAAACAAAAACAAAACAAAAAAAATCCTCAATGTTGCAATGAACTAACTTCTGTGTTTTCTTTTAAAAGTTTTGCAGTTTTATCTCTTAAATTCAGACCTATGTCCATTTTGAGTTCATTTCTGTGTATAGTGTGAGGTGGCCACCTTATTTTGTGTATAGTATGAATCAATTGCCTATGGACTTCTAGTGGTCCCAGAACCATTTGTGAGAAGACAATTCTTTCTCTACTGCACTATTTTGGCATCTTTTTCAAGAAGCAAGTAATCATAAAGGTACGAGTTTATTTATAAACTTTCTGTTTTACTATAATGGGAGACAGATACACATCTATCTATCTATCTGGAAGTATCATACTGTTTTGATTATTGTTGTAACTTTTGAAATTGGAAAGTATGAATTGTCTAACCTTGCTTCTTTTCAAAATATTTTGGATCATTTATACTTTCATATGAATTAGCTCGTCGATTTCTTTTATAAATCTAGGTGGAATTTGGAAAGAGATAATGTAGAGGCTTAAAGCCAGTTTGAGGAGTTTTGCTATTTAAACAATGTGAAGTATTCTAATGCGTAAACATAGAATGTCCTTCCTTTATCCAACTGATTAAAAAAAACCTTCAATAAAGTTTGCTAGTTTTCAGTGTACAAATCTTGCATTTCTTTGTAACATTTATTCTAAGTATCTGTCATGGATTGATTAATACCTGTAAGTCTTAACCCCTAATACCACAGAATGTGACCTTACTTGAAGACAAGGTCTTTACAGAGGTGATCAAGTTAAAATGAAGACATGGAGCGCCACAAGTCAATGTGATTGTTATCCTTCAAACAGAAAATGTGGAGCCAGACATACACACAGGGAGAATGGCATGGGAATTGACGGAAGAATCTATAAGCCCCAGAACACCAAAGACTACGAGAAAGAATCACAGAAAACACCACAGAAGCCAGAAAGTGGAACAATGAAGATTCTCATCATCCTTGGAAGGAACAACTCTGCTGACACTTTGATCTGAAAAAAGTGAGAAAAAATTTTTATTGTGTAAGGTACTCAATTTGTAATACTATGCTACTGTAACTCTTGAAGGCTAAAAATAATGATTTAGTCAGTTTTTGTGCTATTGCAAATAGACGACTTCTTAATTTAATTTTGATAATGTGTTTCTCTAGTATGAAGAAACAATTGGATTTTACATATTGGCCTTGGATTCTACAGGCTTAATGAACTCCTTTATTAGTATTTTTTCTGCCACTACTGGGGATTAAATCTGTGCTAGGCAAGCATTGTACCACTGAACTACAATCCCAGTCCTTTTTTGAGACAGGGTCTCACAAAGTTGCCCATGTTGCCCTCAGTCTCATGCATACTAGGATTACATTCATGCTTTTTAAAACAGATTTTTTTGGGATATTCTATCTAAAAAACAATGTCATCTAAGAATGCAGATAATTTTCATAGATGCCCTCTTTCAGCTTAGAGAGAAGTTCCTTTCTCTGCCTAGTTTGTTGTATTATTTTTCTTATCTTGAAAGGGTGTAGGATTTTGGCAGATTTCCTGTGTCTACTGAAACAATTACATAATCATAATCATATAATCATGGCCATGTTTTCTGAATTGATTTATTTTCATCTGCATTCTTCAGAAAAATACCTCTTGTATGTATGTGTGTATATATATACATATTGCTGGATTCAGTATGTTAATATTTTGTTGAGAAATTTTATATCTAATATGTGTAAGAAGTATTGGTTTGTTCTTACATATATTCATTTTTCAGTGATGTCTTAATTTTGGTATCAGTAATACTGGCCCTTTAAAGGAACTTGCTGCTTCTTTACTTACATTTTTTGGAAGCATTAGTGAAATGATTGGTACTAATTCTTATTTAAATAGTTGATACAATTTACCAGTGAAGAAATCTGGGCCTGGGTTTATTTTTGTGGGAAGCTTTTAAATGATTATTTTAATTTCTTTACTGATTACAGGTCTATTCAGATGTTTACTTCTGAGTTAATTTCAGTAGTTTGTATTCTAATAATTTCATGTAGGTTATCTTTTATTTCTATTTACACCATTTCCTAGTCCTCTTTTATAATCATTTTAAGTTTTATAAAGTTAACAATGATATGTCTTATTTCATGTCTACTTTCAGTAATTTGAATCTTCACTTTTTTTATTAGTTGGCTTATAAAATAATCTAGTTTTAAAGAAGCAAATTTTGGTGTTATTAATTTTCTTTATTGTTCCAGTCATTCATCTGTACTTCAGTCTTACTTCCTTTTCTGCTTGCAGTGGTTTTATTTTGCTCTGCTATGTTAGTTTGTTAGAATGGCTCATCAGTTCAATGTTTCATAGCCATTCCCATTTTAAAAATATAGATATTAGCAAGTATTAATATCTAAAAACTGGTGATGTAACCTAAAAGCTTTACCATGTGATATTTTTGTTTCACTGATGTTGAAATATCTTCTAATTTCTCCAGTAGTTTCGTTTTTGGCCTACTGGTTACTTCACAGTATTATATTTAATTTTCACATATTTGTGAACTTATTAAATTTATTTTTGATAGTGATTCCTGTAAGGCAGATTCTTGATGGTGAAAGTTCAGGGGGAGAGGCAAGGTAAGGGAATGTGGGGTATAATGGTTGAAAATGATCAAGATATGTTATACATGTATTAATTTCCCAAGATGAACAACACCATCATAATCATAAACTAATAAAAAACATACAGATATTTACCAAAAAAATGAATAAATAAATACCTACAGCTGTTCATTTAAAAAAAAAATCTTAATTTCATTCCCAGGCTGTCAAAAAACATGTGCCATGTTGGCAATACTTCCAAATTTCTTGAGTTTGTTCTATGGCCTAGCATCTGGCTTATTTTGGAGAATGTCTCATGTGTACCTGAGAACAGTGTGTCCTGATTATATTTGGTGAAATGTTCTATAGGCATTTGTGAGATATTATTAGATTAGAATTGTTCAAGTGTTTTATTTCCTTTTGACAGCCTACTTGTTTTGTCCATATTGTTGATTTACATATTTCTTACTTTAATCAGTTTTTGTTTCATATATTTCAGTGTTCTTTTGTTGGATACACAAATGTCTTCTTAAGGAATTTTTTTTTTTATTATCATGAAATGTCTGTCTGTTTCCTTTAACACTTCTTAAAGTCTTTTTTTTTTTTGTCTGATATCAGTACTACAATTTCAGTTCCTTTTAGTTATGGTTTAGATGAATTATGTTTTCCCATCTTTTACTTTAGCTGTAGTAGAAATTTTCACAGCAGATGAACCACAGTGGATAAACCCTCTCAGAAAATCAATGAAAGAAAAGGAAAAAATAGAAAGCAGAGAAAAATGTTCCAGATGCCAGTCAGAGAGGATCCAGATAGGCTTCCTTTCAAACATGTATCATACACCCTTCTCCTGACTTAATGGAACCCCAATTTGGTTCATTATTCATCTCCCCCGAGATAAGTTACTCAATTAGAGAAAGCAAAACCTCTTCGCAGCTTTCAGGGGTTCATTTGCTGGCTTCAGGACCATCTCATAGTCCCTTGTCAGTAACTCAGTAACAGATCCAGAGTAGAATTGTGACTTAAATTGGCTCAGTCACACTGAAGGAAAGGAGAACTATTCCCCAGTTGATGGCGAGATATACTCTGCTTCTCCTGGGAGCCTGCTGTCAGCTCCTTGTATCTCAGACTGCTGCAACTGTGTGTCCGGAATGATATGGTTATTACCAATTGGAAAGTGTCTCCCAGAGATTTTGAGAAGGCCATTTATGACTGATGTGTTGGCTCAACAATGTTATGGGATTTAAAAATTCTTCTCGACCAACCAGTCCAGATGCCGCTGGCAACATTCTTGTAGTACACTGGCAGCAATCATGCGGTACCCTGGCAGCCATCTTGCAGTACCCTGGCAGCCATCTTGCAGTATGCTGGCAGAGGGGTAAAGTTGACCAAAGAAGAAGTATAAAGCCAAGAATGCTTTCCCTCCATTATACTACCCTGAAGTCTACTCTAATGCTTGGCTTCCAGTTGGATGAACAAATAATGCTCTATGCTGTTTAAGCCAGGTTTGAATTTCACTTCTGTTACTTCAAGTTGAAAACATACAAAAAACTACAGCAGGAAAATAAACTTACAAAGAGACCAAGAAAAAATAATAGAGGCTAATCAGTTGAATGAGATCTGATCAGAAAGCGGATGAAATTTTACAAAGGAAAAAAACAATCATAGTGCTAACTGTAGTAGTTTTATCAAGAAAGATGTTTCCCCTGTACAGTTTCTCCTTTGGATATGAATCCTCTTAAAACTCATCTTCAGAAATTGTCAGCATATCATGGTTTTCTGATCTATAAAGTTATTCAAGGCCTAAGTGAGGGCAGTCTATTTTACAACTGGACTGTGATGATTATAAAGTTATGTTTTTATAATGAAATATAGAATAACTAATATCAGTAAGACCTACTTAATATAAGTACATTGAAATCACATTGAAATATCTCTTTATCCCAATTAAACCAAATGGATGAAGTCTTATAAGTCTCTAAGATATATTTTATTCAAAATATTCTTTTGTAAAAAAGGTAGCAAAAAACTTTAAACCTATACCCAACAGTGGAAAGAATATAAAAACTCTCCACATATGCATCACCCAGATTTCAGAATTATCAATGTTTTGTCACTCTTGCTTTTCCCTTCCTGCTTCTCTCACATGCAAAATCAAAATGCATGAAAAATCAGAATATATTATCTTCACATGATCTTCTACAAACTATGCATAAATAGCACTATGGAATTAAATCTTATTGAAGCCCATAAGGTACATAACATTTTTTATATTTTGAATAAAAAAGTATCATTGAAACTATGGATAAACTAACAATAAGCCCTATTTTGTTAATGTGTTTAAGAAGAATGGGATTACCACAGCAAAAATACACTTCTAACCCTGTGCCTACCCAAATCATAGACAATGTTAAAGTTCAGACTTAATTACCAGTGTATAAATATCCAATTGTTTATAGCTAATAACTTGTTAGATTCACTTAGCTTCTCTACCATAAATATTGGCTAGAACATTTACAATCATATAACAATATTTATATGAACCACAAGTACACATCAAAGTTTCCAACAGTCTTACAGAGGGCCTGAAAAATGAAAACTATTTGCTTTATTCTCTTGAGACAGAATCTCACTACGACACTGAGGTTGGCCATGAATTTGTGACTCTTTTTAATCAACCTCCCAAGTGTTGAGATTGTAGACATGTACACCATGTCTACCTCAAAATTATTTTCTTAATAGTACAAGATTTCTCTGCTCTTTTCATGATCATTTTTGCACAAGTACATAGTGATTTCCAGGTGCTATATGATGTATAATATTATTATCCAAATGAGTTTATGTATGAAGTTGATACGAGAAGACCATCTTATATGAATCCAGTCATTAAAATGATTTGTAAAAATGTAAAACAATTGCAATCTTCTCAGTACATTACATTTTGAAAACCTAATTACTTTATAAAATGTTATTCATATTAACAGGTAATAGAATCATTAGTATTTTATGGAATTCACATATAAATTTTTTTAATTTTTAATAATTTTCTCTCAATTTTAATTTGTGATAGTACGTATAGAGACAACCCACATAAATAAAAATTTCTCGGGATGTCCAGTAATTTTCAAGAGTGTAAGGCCATCTTAGGTTCAGAAAGTTTGGGAACCAGAAAACCATCACCATTTAAAGGTCACTTTGAGCAAAGAAAGTGAAAAGATACTTTTTCCCTATTTTTGCAAATACCACTGAAAATATAATCTGTCCTCTTTCTCATATTCCTTTTCATGATAAACATTCTCTGATTTTGAAGACAAAAGAAAGATGAGGATGATGTCCATGGTAACACTCACCTTTACTAATTCCATGTAGCCTGTCTCCCTTGGGGTCCACCATGGCTGGGCTTTCAGTCCGTTCACATTGTAGAGTGAGCGCTGCCAGACAGATGCAAAATGTCCTCTCTTGTGGCCAAGCTCATACCACTTATATGCCTGAAAAAAACCCAGAAAGACTCTGCCCCTTACTACTCCTTAAATGAAGTGTTTTTATTAATGTTAAAATTAGAGATATCAAAAAAATGTATTAGAGGGCCAGGGATATAGCTCAGTGGCACAGGGTCTGGCTGGCAAGAGTGAGGCCATGAGTTAGAACCCTGATCAAAAAAAAAGTGGTTAAAAACTATATTAGAGATACTAGAGATGTTACTGGATTTGTGATAGAATTATGTAAATTGAAAATACTGTAAATCAAAAACACATCTAATCCACCTAAGGTGCTTAGCTTAACAACACAGTGAACTGTAAAGTGCTGGTGGTTTCCCCTTGTGATCACATGGCTGATTTGGAGACTGCCTGCCACTGTCCAGTGTCACAAGAGCATTGTACTCCATATTGCCAGCATGGGAAAAGATCATGTTTTGAAATATGGCTCCCACTGAACATGTACGGCTTTCACACCACCATGAGGGTTATCCACCTTAAGTCAGGGACTGTCAGAACTTGCCTGTTAGGTGCCCAAATCTACAGAAATTTGGTGACAGTACTGTTATTTCACTGCATTTCTGATTATTCGGAGCTGGTGCTAAACACAGTCATAGCCCACATCAGACTTGTTTTCCTTTTGTGGCACAAGGGATTGAACTCACGGTCATCATACTGAGCTACATCCTCAGCTCAAAATTTTTATTTTAAGACAGGCTTCTAATTTCACCATGCTGGGCTGTAACTTGGCATCCTGCCTTAGCTTCTCAAAACACTAGGATTGCAGGCTTCCCCAAAGAGAAAGTGCAAATCCTCCACTAAATTAAGTAAACAGAAAATAAATAGTATTCTGAGTTACTATCATAGTTAGACATATCTTTTTTCCCCTTTTTTATGGTATTGGAGATTGAAATCAGGGCTTTCACATGGAGCTACATTCCTGATTTTTTCATTTTCACTCTGAGACAGGATTTTGCTAAGTTGCCCACATTGGACTCTAACTTGGCACCCTCTTGCCTCAGCTTCCCGGAGTGCTAGGATTACAGGCCTGCATCGCTTCTCGGCCTCTTGGCTAAGATCAAGTGTAGGATTACAGGCATGCACCATCATGCTTGGCTTCATAGATTTTTTTTTAAAGGGAACTTTTCTTCCTAGCTTGTATTTTTTTTTCTGCCATAAGGGGTAATGCTTGTGGCTTTAGGCCATATACAACATGATATAACTTGTCTTCATGAATGTAACATTTCAGAAACAACTGATTGTGGAATTCCTTGCTTCACATGGCTCCTCCCAGAGATGTCCTAGCCATATGCTCCTGAGTGGCTCTCCCTACACATGGCCTGCCCTGTGTATGTCCCATTGTCTTTGCCACAGAAGCTCTTTCTAGTGGTGCATGGAATCTGATCCTCTTTTAGTACAAGTCTGTTGTAGTGACTACTTTGGAAGAGTGATTTCAAATATATATTTGATTGATACAAACAAGCATTTAATGTCAACTTGTATATCTTCCTTTGATGCAAAAACTTAACTTCTACAAATGTGTTAACATTCATATTTTAAATTTTTCTTCATTAGATAAATGAAATATGATAGCAGTTTTCAATAAGACTTTACAGCTCATCACTTACTTTTACATCTCATTTAATCTAACTGCCCCATATAGCTCCATCTCAAAATGTTGAAATAGGTGTATAAAAGTTAAATTACAAGAAAAAAAATTCAAGCCTCCTGGCATGTTGGTTAATTCTCTATCAGTTAAAAATAACTATAAAAAGATTTTCCTATTTAATATCATCCTCAGTATCTCAAGTTAAGAGCACATATGGTAATCATTCTTAAATGTTTACTTAGAAATACATGTAAATTGTAGCCAGAGTTTCTTTACAGAAGGTTAAAGTGGTTAACTATTGTTGGATTTTAAAAAAATGTGTATTCATTTTTGAAGGTAATTTTACTATTGTGATTTCATCATTTGAATTTAGGATTTTGTTTCCTAAACTTTTTGGTGTTTTAAAGTGATCAACAGCACTGGTGATGTAGTCCCATGAACAGTGCTTGCTGCACACTCCAGGGACTTGGCTTGATCTCCAGTACTACCAAACAAACAAGCAAGCAAAAAGATATTAAGGAAAGTCTGACAGCTCATTAGGTTTTGTGTCATCAGTAATTCATTTCACGGAGAAGCATATTGATTGAGCAATGAAAAAGAAGTAATTCCAAGAAATCTGAAATGGCACACATTTGAGGAGTTAGAAATCTTAAGTTTCTCAGCCCTTGTTATATTGGCAGGTTGAATGAGTCCCAAGTTGAGACTATCTGTAAGGTCTGTCCTGACATTCAGAGTAAATGCAACTGCCTCAAATAGGACCCTTAATTTTGCACTTCTTTCCCATTTAACTTTTTGGAGGAACAAAATGATGAAAATGCTGTATTACACTGAAAACAAAACTTTATTAACATGTTATATAGGAGACTCAATGAGTTCAGTTAGATTTTTTTTAACATCTAAACCAATCTAAAATAAAAATTGTTAGTAAATCCACAATCAAGTTAGAAATACTCAAAACTTTCCTTCATTATGTTTTTTCCTAATCAAGAATTTTATTCTTATAATCAGGAATATTAAAATTTGATAGTAAGAGTACTTGGGCTAATTATATATATTCTGTAACAGTGTCATCTCTACTTTTGTCAAATTATTTCCTGTGTGGTTTTATAGCACACACATATACATGCATGCATACACACACAGGTGCACACAAAAAATACACCAAAAGTCTCTAACTCAGAAAAGCTGGGGAACATCTTTGCAGTGGGCTGTCACCTGTGGCACATCTGAGCCTGGTCTGCCCACAGCGTGCTGCACACAGAAGCCTGTGAGACACACTTCTGCAGGGTACAGCTGGCTGCAACTGCCTGTAGAATACTAAGTGCTATTGCTTGGATATAGGACTTGATTTTGAACAACAGGATTTTTGAGCATAGGGTGACCTGGAAGAAGGTGAGACTTTCACATGACAACAAGGATGTTGCTGAGGTTTCAGGTAACAAAGGCTGGGATTAACAGCCCTAAAACAGGAAGGAGGATGATGGGGCTGACAAAAAGTCAGAATTTGGCCTGACTAATGAGGAATGAAAGAAGAAATGGAGGGTAGATAAAGCTGATTTGCACCTTGATTTTGGAAAGCTGGCAATATCATGGAATAAGAGGTGGTACTCAGGAGAAAAAAATGGCTTAGAGGAAGATGAATTACCTTTGTGATGTCCATGTGGGGACACTAAGCAGCTAATAGACATATGAATTAGGACTTTGAGAAAGGAAGCTAGAATGTGGATTTGGAAGTTATGGAAATGCTGGGAACTACCAAAGCTGAACACTGAAAAACTATCGCAGTTTGTCTCTGTCTCTTTTCCTGTCCATCATTACAACAATTTTCTTCAAAACCCATTTGATCATCAGCTTCGGGGCTGTGGTTGGCTCCCACATATTCACCCTCTTTCAGAGTGGGAAGAGAGATCTGTGCCTGAAAACACAAAGGGTGGGGCTTCCTGACACTGCACCTCGCCGATGCAGACTCAACATCTAGAATCAGGAGAGTACTAAGATGGCATCTGCAGGCTTCTTTCCTTTCTCTTATGTAACAACAAATGCTTGGGAACTTTTTAAACTCAAGAACTATGCTGTCCTTCACATATTAATGATAATTGAATGGGTAGAATTGTCCCACATGTTTAAATACCAAACCCTTTACAAGTGTTTATGGTGAGTTCTTTTTCCTTCGAGTAAGAGCTGTTTTCATTTAAGATGTGAGACAAGTCATAGAGTTCTTTTATCTGTCTTTGTTGTGGACTCTGAAATGTTCAAAGATAAATTAATTACTGACAGTTATATTTACAGTAATCAGACACAAATGTTTATCTAGTGTTAGATACTGTAGAAAAATCTTTCTCCTCCCTTTCCTTCAAAGGACTCTTTTTACATTTAAAAGAATGAATTAAAAAAATGTAATCAGTAATTTTATCTGCCTTATTTTTCATCTAACATCTCATGCTAGTTTAGTTAACTGATTGGTAAATCAGGGGGTAGAGATATGGATTAATATAAATACATAAAGAAAACGGGGTCAATAATCCAGTCTTCTTTTATCACAAATTTGTTCATGTCTGTAGCAATCAATTATCCTATCATAAACCCTCTTGTTTCTCTGAACCCTCCTTTGTCTGGAGTGTGAAGCTGTGCTATCCTTAGTTGTCACTTTAACACATACATTGAATGCACTGGTTACAAAGAATCAGTATCTCACTTTACCCCTTTTGCCAATGACTCTAAGTATAGCTGGGCCTGGGAGCTCTGCAATATAAAGGATGGGAGAGATGACTTGGTCATCTAGTAGTGTCACATTAATCACAGCAGACCGTGGAAGCTGCTTGAAATTGATAGTAGATGATGTCACAATTAATGATCCAACATTGTGTTTATAGAAGCTGACAACTGTGCTCAGGAAAAAAAGTAATAATCACAAAGAAAATATGTAACTTGTTTTAGTTACTATATTGTTTTATGTCAGTACCTGTCATTATGTTCATTTTAAACTTGGCATTAAATGTTTAGGCGGGTAAATTACACAGTTAACCAATAGGATAAACATGTACATAGGTTGATCAAAGACTTCATTCTAAGGATAACTGTTTTTACAATTCCAAAATGAACAAAAACTAATCTAAGAAAACCATTAAAATATTTTTAAAATTAAAGCAACTTTATTCATGTATTCATTTTGTCATTTTAAAGAATTTTATCCCAAGGTAACATCTATTTCTCTACATATACTGACATAACAGATATACAGACACACACACTCACCAGTTTAGAAGCTGTGCTTGTGGTTACTTAGCTGATTTCTTGAAATACACTATAAAAGTCAAATCCCCAAAGTAAGATTAAAAATAAGATTAAGCTAGAATTGTTGGGTTATTTTGAACATAGTACACATAGCTAATTTTTTAAATCATTGGCTTCAAAAGTTTGTGCATACAATGCATTTTCAGTTGTAATTTTCTCCTACAAAAAACCTTACACACATGCATGCACACGCACACACACACAACACCCACACACACGCATTTCATCCTCTTTAGAGTGAAGAAGAAGCCATCAACTCATTACCTCCTTATTCCCAACCCGCTGCATGGCATCTCCCAAGTGAAAATAAAATCGCCCGTCATCAGTGCCTGGGTCCCCAGACTCTATTCCTTCCTGTAGAGAGAGTAGTGTTAGGATCTGTGACAGAATCAAAAACCTAACAATTTTCACTTCTTAACTTATGTAAACTTTCTTACTCATATAATATTGCATATCACAGGAAAATGTAAGAACTAAAAAAACACATTCAATATTAAAATTTGGCAATGAGATAACTGGTTAACATTTATAGTGCAAAAGCAAAAGGAGATTATAAAGCAAAATTTAACAGAACATTTATAATTAATTGTAGAATTAGTGTAATAGTCCATAAAATTAACAAAATATTTTATGTATCTCCAGTGTGGAAGCAATCATATTTCAGTATTCCAAATAATTTCTGGGTAAATTTCTGGCTGGGTATATCTCACATTTATTTTGCTCTCCAAATCTGACCATATGTCATGTAGAGTCTTTCTATTTCTGTACCCAAATGTTTACTTGCTCATATCTAAAGTAATGGCATCCTAACTGCAAGTCATATTTCTTTACACTCAACAAAACATGTCATGATTTTTTAATGAAATTTCTTATAAACATAAAGGATTCAAGTCAACTGAAATCTTGAAAATTTTATCTTTTTATTAAATAACTCCTAAAATAGTTGATTTCTCCTCATCTCCTACATCAGGACTATAATTGAAATTTATGTTTCAAAACAAAAAGAAAGCATGAAAGAATATTAAATCAAGAGAATGAATTGAGAAAAATCAAAAGAACAATAAATGTCAAAAATATTTAAATGCTAAGGATTTGTTTTCTAAAAATCTTCTTTGAATCCTCTTCATAAGAAGTCCCTTTCCTTTCACTAGGGAGAAATTTTATTTACTTCATGTTAGAAAATAGCAAGTGACACAGTGGATTGAGTGATACTCAAACATTCTTGCTTGCTTACTATCCACAATATCCTATCACTGAAGGCAAGAAAGTACAGTTAGGCCCTCCTAGGTAAGAGGACAAATAAGAAGAACACTGTAAATCACAAGGACACACATGTCTGCAGGACCTTGGCAAAGGCTGTACAGGTTTACAAAGTCCAACCCACTGCCCAACAACCAGGACAAATGGGGGGCACAAGTCCATCACAGGGGTGCTGCTGCTCAATGCTGCATCCCAGAATGCTCAGCCAGGGCCATGGGTCAGATAAGATCTTTCAAAAGCAATGAGCAATGGATATGATTATACAACATGTTCATATTTTCAAGGCAAACAATTTAAATTTTTTTCTATAGAATTGTATTGGCCAAATAAAATACACAGGTATTTGTAATGAGTAGGTTACTATTTGGGATCTCTGAAATCATGCAAAAGAGATTACAGAAGTGGAATATACAACAACTTCTAACCTGCTCAATACAGTAGCTATTAGGTACATGTTATTATTTCAGTCAAAATTAATCAAAATTCCTTTCCTAGTCACAGTTCCACATTTTAGATGCTCAGGGGTCACATGTGGATAGCGGACACTGTAGTAGAGAACACAGAGAAGTGTTTCCTGGCAGAAAGTTCTATTATATAATCTTAAGCTAGACCATGTGATTTGGGTGATCTAACAAGGGTTCAATTACATAAGTGAGAAAAAACTAGTACACTTTAATTTTTAATATTTTAAGGTACCATGTATATTTTTGGGGGTTTGACCTATTCAGCCTGCATCTGTCAGCTCATTTCATTTAGTTTATTGTAAGTCCTTTTCAGAGAAGTAGAAATATATAATTAACTTGTAAAAGAATAATTTAGTGGATTGTTCACTTTTTGAAATATTGTGTCAATAATTTTTGTCTACTTTGGCCACTATTTAAAAATTATAACTGTTTTGGTTTTATGAATTTCTTTATCAAGTCTTTTCCAAATAGCCTCTACTCACATGGTTGGTATTTCTACACATGACACTCTCAGTTACAGTGAAGGTCCACACTGCCTGTGAATGTCATGGTCAGAGGGTACACATTCTGATGATGAAAAGACTCAGAACAAATGTCAATCAGTCTACAAAGCTACTAAAAGATGAAAAGGAAAGAAGGGCAATGACAGTCACCTTTAAATAGGGGATGCTTTCAGCAATCTTGTTCTGTGCCTTCAGGATGAAGCCATAATGTACTTTGGCAAAGCCATCATTAGGTGTCACATTCAGAACCTGTATGCAAAGACAGTAAGGCACTATTGTGATACATTATAAACTTTACAAATGACTGTCAAAGAAAATTTTAATTAGTTTGCTATACTCAGATTGGGTTATAATGCTGCAGCTTAAAACACCACAGTACTTTGTCTCATTGCAATCATGAAACTTACAGAGCCTTTTTCCCCTCAAATCAATATGCTTTCACATATACACACTGGTAAAAAAAAAAAGATAAAAAGGAATGTGGGAAAAGGCAGTAATTGTTGTCTGCTTTAACAATGCAAATTAGCAAAGTATCTATCAATTGACAGGACCTCAGTTTTTTTAAAATTTTATTTAAAGAGAAAAAAAAGCCAGACAAAACAGAAAAATGGTAGCAACAATATAGAATTTCAAAGGGAAAAAAATAAAAGAAAAAAAACAAGCAAACAACAAAAAAAACCAAACCAACAACAACAACAAACAAAAAAAACACTAAAGAATCGCCACTGGAAACGTTACATAAGCTCATCATTGGAAACAGTTGTTCAAGTTACAAAATTAAAGCATACAAAGTAGACATTCAAACAGTGAGACTATTAACAGTTCTGCTCAACAATTTAACAAAAACAGTAATATAGTCTTCTATCTTACACACTTAAATATACATGCAGTTATATCCTTTAGAGCACTTTCTTTTCCTCTTTTTTCTACAGTAGCAATTACACATTTTGGGTTTTATTACTCCTATAGTTCTTATTACTTTTTACACTAGAGACACAATGTGATATTTATAAATATGATTCTTATTTATTTCACTAATGAGGATAGTCTCCAGTTGTCTCCATTTCCCTGTGAAGGCCTCAAGATGATCCTTTTTAGAGCTGAGTAATATTACATTGTGTAAAAATACCACATCTTTTTCATCCACTCTGCGATTGATGGGCACTTTGGTTGTTTGCAAGATTTAGCTATTACACATTGGGCTGCTATGAACATGGGTGCACATATATCACAGTGATATGAACTTTTCAGTTTTTCTGGGAAAATACCCAGGAGGAAAAATAGCTGGGTTGAATGGAGCTTCCACTCCTAGTCTTCTGAGAATTCTCCATACTGATTTCCATAGTGGTTGCACCAGTCTGCACTCCCACCAACAGTGGAGCAGTGCTCCTTTTTCCCCACAGCCTCACCAACATTTGTTATCAGTTAATTTCTTGCTGGCAGCTATTCTTTCCAAGTGTGAGATGATATTTCATTGTTGTTTTAATTTGTATTTCTCAAATGACCAGTGATGGTGAACATTTCTTCATGTGTTTGTTTTCCATTTGCATATCTTCATCTGAGAACTGAGTGTTCATCTCAGCTGCCCATTTTTGGAGAGGGTCTTTGAATTTGGGGGGGTTGATGTTTTTCAATTTTTTATACGTTCTTGGTATAAGTCCTTTGTCTGAGGGGTTGCTGGCTAAAATTCTTTCCCATTCTATGGGTTTTCTTTTCACTCTGTTGGTGATTTCTTTTGAAGTGCAGAAACTTTTCAATAATATGAGATCCCAGTTGTTGATTCTCTGAAGCATTTCCCATGCAGTTTGCATTTAGTTCATGAAATCTCTGCCTACCCCTATGTCTCCAAGATTTCTATCTACTTTATCTTCTAGTAGATTTAGTTTTTCTGTTTTAATGTTTAGGTCTTCGATCCATTTAGACATCAGTTTTGTGCATGGTGATAGGCATGGATCTAGTTTCAGTCTTCTGCATATGGAGAGCCAATTTTGCCAACACCATTTATTAAAGAGGCTATCCTTCCTCCAGTGAACATGTTTAGCTGCTTTGTTTAATATCATGTGGCTGAGTGTCTTTGTAACTATACTTGCATCTTCTAATCTGTTCCATTGATCCTCAGGTCTATTTCTTTGCCAGTCCCATGCTGATTTTATCACTGTGGCTTTGTAGTAGAGTTTCAAATCAGGAATTTAGATGCCTCCTGCCTTGCCTTTATTGCCCAGAATTGCCTTTCCTATTCTAGGTTTCTTCTGGTTCCAAATGAATTTTAGGAGTGTTTTATCTAGATCTGTGAGGCATATCAATGGTATTTTGATTGGGATTGCATTAAATCTGTATAACAGTTTTGGGAGTATGGCCATTTTCACGGTGTTGGTTCTTCCTAGCCAAGAGCATGTAACATCTTTCCATTTCCTAATATCCTCTTCAATCTCCTTGTTTAATGTAGTATAATTTTCAGTGTATAGGTCTTTTACATTTTTAGTTAGGTTGATTCCTAAGTATTTCATTTTTTTAGATGTTATTGTGAAGGCAATATTTCCATAATTTCTCTCTGGGTGAGGTTCTTGTTTGTGTACAGGAATTTTGATTTTGGAGCATTGACTTTGTATCCAGCTACACTGCTGAATTTGTTTATTACCTCTAAGAGTCTTTTAATGGAGTTTTTTGGGTCTTCTAAATAGACCATCATGTCATCTGCAAATAGTGACAATTTAACTTCTTCTTTTCCTATCTTTATTTCTTTTTATTTCTTTCTGTTGTCTGATTTACCTAGATAGTGTCTGTAGAACTATATTGAAAAGGAGTGGTGATAGTGGACACCCTTGTCTTGTTCCTGATTTTAAAGTGAAAGCTTTCAGTTTTTGTCCATTTAATATAACATTGGCTGTTGGTTTGTCATAGATGGCCTTTAAAAGGTTGAGGTAGACACTGTGTATTCCGAGTTTCTGAAGGGTTTTTATCATGAACATGTGTTGGATCTTATCAAAACCTTTTTCTGCATCTATTGAGATGACCATGTGGTTTTTGTTTTTGTCTCTGTTGATGTGGTGTATCACATTTATTGATTTTTGTATGTTAAACTATCCTTGCATTCCTGGAATGAACCCCACTTGGTCATGATGTATAATCTTCTTGATGATTTGCTGCATTCTATTTGCCAGTATTTTACTGAGAATCTTTCCATCATTGTTCTTTAGTGAGACTGGCCTATAGTTCTCCTTTTTGATTGGGTCTTTGTCTGGTTTTGGTATCAGAGTAATACTTGCCTCCAGGAATGAATTAGGGAGGATTGCTTTCTTTTCAATTTCATTGAAGAGTTTAAGGAGTATTGGCATCAAGTCTTCTCTAAATTTCTTATAGAATTTAGCTGTGAATCCATCAGGACCTGGGCTTTTCTTTGTTGATAAGTTTTTTATTACATTTTCAGTTTCAGTAGCTGATATTGGGTTATTCAAAATTGCCATATCTTCTCTGTTGAGTTTAGGTAGTTCATATGTTTCTAGAAATCTTTCCACTTCCTCTGCATTTTCCTCTCTATGTGAGTAGGGATTCTTAAAGTAGGTATTCATGATCTTTTGAATTTCCATGGGATCTGTAGTAATTTCCCCCTTTCAGTCCTTATTGCATGAATTTGGGTCTTTTCTTTCTTTTTCTTTATAAAGTTAGCTAGAGGTTTGTCAATTTTGTTTATTCTCTCAAAAAACCAGCTTTTTGATTCATTAATTCTTTGTACTGTTTTTTTTAGTTTCCATTGCATTGATTTCTGCTCTAATCTTCACAATTTCCTGTCTTCTATGAGCATTAGATTTAACTTGCTCTTCTTTTTCTAGAAGCTTGAGATGAAGCATTAGATTATTTATTTGTGTTCATTCTGTTTTCTTGATATGACAATTTATTGCTATATATTTCCTTCTTAAGACTGCGTTCATTGCATCCCACAGATTACAATAGGTTATTTCCGCATTTGAATTGAATTGTAGGTATTGCTTTATTTTTTCTTTAATTTCCTTTGTAGCCCACTGGTTGTTCAAAAGGTTGTTATTTAGTTTCCAAGTATTTATGCCAGTTTTACAATTTCTTTTTCCATTAGTTTCCAGTTTCAGTGCGCTATTGTCAGATAGTATGCATGGGATAATTTCAATATGTTTGCATTTACTTAAGAATGTTTTATGGGATAATATATGGTCTATTTTGGAGAATGTCCTGTGGGCAACTTAGAAAAACATGTATTCTGATGTGGTTGGGTGGAACACTCTGTAAACATCTACTAAGTCCGATTGCTCGTAGGTATGATTCAGTTCTATTATTTCTTTGCTGATTATTTGTCTAGTTGATCTATCTCTTTGTGACATTGGGCTGTTAAGGTCACCTGTAATAATTGTGTTCTTGTGTATTTGGTTTTTCATGTCTGTTAGTATCTGTCTTATATAGTTGGGTGCTCCTGTGTTTGGTGCATGTATATTTATAATTGTTAGTTCTTCCTCTTGAATTTTTCCACTTACAAGTATGTAGTGACATTTTTTGTCTCTTTTAATCATGTTAGGTTTGAAGTTCACATTGTCTGCAAATAGAATAGTTACCCCTGCTTTTTTCTGGGTTCCTGTTGCAATGGAATACTGTTTTCCATCCTTTGACTTTTAATCTATGAGTTTATTTTTGAGTCAGATGCGTTTCTTGTATACAGTATATTGTGGGGTCCTGTTTCTTGATCCATTCTGTCAAGCTGTTTCTTTTGATATGTGCATTGAGCCCATTTACATCTATGGATATCACTGATATGTACTGGTTTGACTTTGCCATGTTGTGTTACTGTTGTTAGTTTCCTGCTTTTCTCCCTTGTTTTCTTTCTTGTCCAGCCTGGTGATTTCTTTCTGTTGCTGTTCTGGAGATTGTGGTCATTTTTATTTCTACCTAGGATGTCCTTCAGCACTTCTTCTAAGATTGGTTTGGTGGATATGAATTTCTTTAGTTGTTCTTTGTCATGGAAGTATCTTGTTTCTCCATTAAATTTGAAAGACAGTTTTCCTCGGTATGTCAGTCTGTGTTGAAGGTTGTTTTCTTTTAGGGCTTGAAATACTTCACT
>PVJX010003557.1:20121-107049 GCA_004027295.1 Dolichotis patagonum | reverse complement strand
TTTGGGCCTGTTGCGTTGCATAACGGCCTGTCCCTGTTAACATGGGAAGGGTATAGTGATTTTTTCGATTAGCATTTTCTTTGGCTAAAAGTTCACATTGATCTTGGAATTCAACCTTCCAAAGCAGATAATTGCCCCCTGAGAGTGTAGCTCTAGTTAAATCTCTCCAATCATTAGGTGTAATCCAACCTTGGGTCAAGGAATCTAGGACCACAAGGGTAAAAGCCGCCGTAGGGCCATATTGAGAGACTGCTGTTTTTAATTCTTTTAGGGCAGTTACAGAGAAAGGTGTATGGGCCCTATTAGCCCGTGGCCCCGGGGGTGGAGAGTCTGTTTCTGAATCACTATCATGTGGGTCAGAGTCATTTTTTTCCTTGCTATCACTAGTTTCTAAATCCTATTTGTGCAGACACAGTGGCTGTCCCTTTCTATCTCCCCTAGTTGTTGTAGCGGCTCGAGTTTTATCTCGTGTATCTTCCTGACTTGGGGACTGATCCTCATGTCTAGTTCGTCCCTTTGGTCTCCCTCTTTCTCTAATCATTTTATTGTTGTCATTTCTTGGGCTAATATTATCTTGGGCAGGCCAAATTGTCTCTCTGCCATTTTGTGGGCCAACATCAGCTGTGGGGGCTTCTATTACTGGGAACATTAAGTGAGGCGCCATTTTTGGGGCATTTGTTACCAGAGGATGAATCGTTTCTGTCACTGGAAACATCATTGTTGGCGCACCTAAAAGAGGGGTAGAGGCCACATCTAACGACTGGAGCTGTAAAATGAGCCTTTGTTTTTCCTGTTTTAATTGAAGTTGTTGTTGTAGATAATGAATCTCAGTTTCTAAATCGAGAAGGGCAGAAGGGAGGCCAAGTGGCTTTCGGAGGCCAGGCGGGGGTTGACTCAGTGTCACTAGCACAGGGGCTACAACAATGGGAGGGGAATGATATTAAGTAGCCTCCTCTGTTAATTGCAACCAATCAACTTCCTGGAAATCGGAAAGGTCAGGATATATCGGCCTATATGGAGGAGGGAGCGTGGCGGCACCATTTTGAGTGCCCTCGTGCACTCCAGAAAGAGGAAGTGGCAGCAAGTCGCCATCTTGAAGGGGCTCCGGGATATCAAGAATCACCGAGCCGGGGTGACTAGACACACTGAATGTGTCTTATGGTGGCTTTGGGGTAGGATTGCGGGAGGAGCGCAATGCAGCTTCCCCTTGAGTAAGCATTTCATTAATTTGGGGGTCTGAATGATGCTGGGTCAGCAGCTCAGAAACTAAAGTCCAATATGAAAAAGAGATAACCGGGATTTTTTCGGGACCAAAAACTCTGTAATAATCTTTGAGAGCATCTCCTACTCTTTCCCATCTCTTTATATCAATGGAGCCCTCTAAAGGAAACCAAGGGCATATCTTATGTATGAACTGAAAGTACTGTAATAAATCCCTGGTTTTAACCTTAATCCCTCTAACCTTGAATGCCTCCCTAAGGCCAATTCACGAACAATTCATGCTCACTAAGTACTTGTCCCATGCTGATAAGGAAAATAGATCCGTTCACCTACCATGATTCAGGCGAGACGTAAGGTGGCCGTCTGCTCCGATCACAGGGACAAAGTCCCGAAATAGTCACGCTGGCCAGCGATTTACTTCTGTGAACAGTCCCGCGTTGAAATCCCTCGTGCCAGGCCCCACGCCTGGGCGTCACTTGATCCGGCCCTCGGATCAGTCCATGGGTCTCACCTGGAGAGGAAACGGGGATGGGGGGCAGGGCAAGAGGAAAGAGAGATGGAGACAAGTTGAGTAGTTCCAATCAAGTCTCATTTATTGAGGAAGTGAACATGGTTTATATAGGGTGAGGGCAGGAAATTGTCATCATCAGGTAGAGACATTGTGGAGAAACCGGATAGGTCGCAGTCATGTCCAGCCAGGCAGAGAGGATCATGGGTAATGTAGGCAAATGCACCAAACACCCACAAGAAGGCGGGATGGGGTGGCAGTAGTGAGGCTATCACGCCGCTCCCTACAGTGACTCCCTTAATGAAGGAATTGATCTATATATCTAGAGAAGATATAGAATAAAAAAAATACATAGGGCCATAGGAAAATGATGGAAACCCTGAATGAACAATATAGGGAAAAAGCAAATGCATGAAACAGATTCAAAGAGATATTCAGGAAATTAAAAATTCCATTGAAAGCTGACAAAGCCACTTGAACAGAACTGAAGATAGACTTTCAAACCTTGAAGACGAGATCACAAGCAATTAAATAGAAGGGAAAAGCAGAAAACCAAACAACAGGAAAACAGTATGACAAAGATAAACCATTACATATGAGTTATAACCTTCAATGTAAATGGCCTCAATTCACCAATCAAATGAAACAGATTGGCAGAATGGATCAAGAAACAAGATCCAACAATATGCTGTATGCAAGAAACACATTTAACTCAAAAAGAAACTCATAGACTGAATATCAAAGACAGAAAACAATATTCCATGTCGCAGGAACCCAGAAAAAATCAGGGGTAGCTATTCTGTTTTCAGATGATGTGAACTTCAAACCGAGATTGACCAAAAGAGATAAAGAAAGTCACTACATACGTGTTAAAGGAAAAATTCAAGAGGAAGAGATAATCACAAATATATGTGCATCAAAAATGGGGTAACCTAACTATATTACATAAATATTAATAGACATTCATAATCAAATAAATGACAACACAATTGTAATGGAGGATCTTAATACCCCATTGTCACAAAGAGGTTGATCAACTGGACAAAAAAAATCAGCAAATAAATAGCAGAACTGAATCAAACATGTGAACAAATGGACTTAATAGATGTTTACAAAGTGTTCTACCCAGCAACATCAGAATACACATTCTCAGCTGCACACAGGTTATTCTCTAAAATAGACCATATGCTAAAATATGCTTAAGTAAAAGAAGAGTAACTAAAATTATCCCATGCATATTATTCAATTCTAGTGTACTGAAACTAGAAATTAATGGCAAAAGAAACTGTAAAACTACATAAACATATAGAAATTAAGCAACATTCTTCTGAACAATAAGTGAATTGTAGATGAAATTAAAGAAAAAAATTAAATAATATCTATAATCAAATGAAAATTCACCTACAACATACTGAAACCAATCGGATGCAATGAAGCCAGTCCTCAGAATCAAATATGTGGCAGTGAATCCTCACACCAGGAAAACAGGATGAACACAAATAACAAACACAATGCTGCACCTCAAGTTTTAGGAAAACAAGAGCAAGTCAAGACCAAAGCTCACAAAACGGAAGAAATTATAAAGATCAGAGCAGAAATTAACACAATGGAGGCTAAGAAAACGATATAAAAAAATTAATGAATCAAAGAGTTGGTTCTTTGAAGGGAATAAACAAAATTGATAAAAACCCTAGCCAACCTGGTCAAGAAAAGGAAAGAAAAATCTCAAATTCATGCAATGAGGAATAAAAAAGATGAAATTATCATGAATCTTGTTGAAATTTAGAAGATCATCAATACCTACTTCAAAACTCTTCACTCACATAGGATAGAAAACACAGAAGAAATGGATACACTCCTAGAAACTTATGAATTATCAAAGCTGAGTCAAGAAGATATAAGAATTTTGAGTAAGTCAATGTCAGGTAATGAAATAGAAAATGTATTTTAAAACTTACCAACAAATAATAGTCCAGTTCCTGATGAATTCACAGCTGAATTCTACAAGAAATTTAGATAAGATTTAATGCAAAAAATCTTCAATAAAATATTAGCTAACAGAATACAATAAATCATCAAGAAAATTATACACCATGACCAAGTGGAATTCGTCCCAGTAATGCAGGGATGGTTCAACATACACAAATCAATAAATGTAACATACCATATCATTAAAGCCAAAGATAAGAATCACATGATCATTTCAATAGATGCAGAAAAAGTATTTGATAAATTCCAGCACTCATTCATGATAAGAACCCTACAGACAATCAGAATAGATGGTCTTTATCTCAATCTGAGAAAAGTCATCTATGACAAACCAAAAGTCAACACCATACTAAATGGACATCACACTAAATGGAAATCTTTCACTCTAAAATTAGGAACAAGACAAGGATTCCCATTATCATCACTCCTATTTCTGCAAGTCTTTTTTTTCCATACCAGGGATTGAAGTCATGACCTTACGCTTGCCACTCCTATTCAATACAGTTCTGGAAATATTAGCCAGATCAATTAGACAAGATAGAAATAAATGGGGTAAGGATGGAAAAGGATTAAATTATCATAATTTGCATATGACATGATACTCTATGTAGAAGACCCCAAAAACTCCACCCTAAGAACATTAGGGTTAATAACCAAATTCAACAGCATAGTTGGATGTAAAGTCAACACTCAAAAATCATAGCATTTCTGTACACAAACAACAAAGTCATTGAGACAGAAATTAGGGAAATGACATCTTTCACAATACCATCCCAAAAAATGAAACACTTAAGAATAAATCTAACAAATGAAGGAAAGGTATATATATTGAAAATTATAGTCTTCTGGAAAAGGAGACTGAAGAGAATATAAAAAAATGGAAACATCCCTTACTTGTGGGTAGGAGCGTTGTGAAAATGACCATACTCTGAAAATTATTATACAGATTTAATGCAATCCCAGTCAAAATACCATTAGCATACCTCACAGATCTAGATAAAACATTACTAAAATTCATTTGTAAACAGAATAGACCTAGATAGAATACCAAAGGCAATGCTGGGCAAAATAGGCAAGGTAGGAGACATCATAATCCTCCACTTGAAATTATATTATAAACCTACTGTGGTATAATCAGCATGTACTGGCAAAAAAAAAAAAAAAAAAAAAAAAAAACCCAAGATCCGAGGATCAATGGAACAGATTAGAAGATGCAGATCCAACTACAAAGACACTCAGCCACCTTGTCTTTGACAAAGGGGCCATATCTTTAATAAATGGTAATAAAAGATCATATCTTTAATAAATGGTACTAAAAAAGTTGACTTTCTACATGTTGAAGGCTAAAAGTAGACACTTGTCAATCACCATGCACTAAACTAAAGTCAAAATTGATCAAAAATCTAAGTATTAAAATAGAAACACTAAATCTACTGGAAGACAAAGTAGGCAAAAATCTTGAAGACATAGGGATAGGCAAGGGAGTTCATGAACAAAACCCAAACAGTATAGGAAATACTTCCTTGAACTACTGGGATCTCATTAAATAGTTTTTTGATATCAAAAGGCATCACCAAGAGAGTGAAAAGAAAATTCACAGACTGAAAAAAATTTTTAGCTGTCCCTCAGACACAGGACTTGTATCTAGAACGCATAAAGAATTGAAAAAACTCAGGTTCTCCAAATTCAAAGACCCAGTCCAAAAATGGGCATCTGAGGTGAATACTCACCTCTCAGATGAAGAAATACAAATGGAAATTAAATCTAAAAAGAAATGTTCAACACCACTAGTCATTCAGGAAATACAACCACCAAGCAACTCTCTTTCTGTCCCTTATATCTTATCCACATTATCCACCCAGGGAAGGAAGCATTTATACCTTTAATCCTAGCCTCTTATCCCCAATCCCAGCAACACATCTTTGATCTAGCTACCTGCAAAAGAGCTCTACTTATGACCACTTGAGGTTTGGGGAGGACATCTGGATACAAACTATAATAGGTGATAATGCAGCTCTGTGAATTAGTTTAGTGACACCAAATTCTACACTTAAAATGGTTAAAATAGTGAATTTTGCATTATATATATTTTTGTCACAACTAAAAAGATTCTTTAGAAAAAATAAAGTAATAAAATGCTTAATTGAAAGAAGAGCAGAGTCATATAAACTGAGTAACTGTTTAGAAAGTCACATGTGTGTGAATTTGAGAAGAGAGAGAGAGAGAGGAAGAGGAGAAAGAGAGATAGTGAGAGAGTCAGAAAGAGTTTATGAGGGGAAATCTGCAATGTAAAGATTTTAAGAATAAATTTAAATTTTACACTCCAAATTTTAAATTTTAAAACAAAAAGAATGCATGTCTAACGTGTTTTTTTCAAAATGGTAATTTTGTGCATCATGAAATTATCTCCTCTTTTTACTTCATTACTTTTACATGTGTATTTCAAGGAGGGGTGAAATAACAAAGTAATTTGAAATTGATTTTAATGAATACAAGGAAATAATTGAGTTGTACACTATAATTTTGTATTAAAACATAGACATGATACAATAGAATTAATGATATTTTATAACTCCAATGCCAAGGAAGAATCTTCCTAGATTACTGAGCAATTGTTAGCATAATGTCTTGACTGGATGGCAGATTTTCATTTAAATATATTTTCTTGAAGTGTTATGAAAAAATTCAGTTTACAATTTTATCAACATATATAC
Source organism: Dolichotis patagonum (assembly GCA_004027295.1). Lineage (NCBI taxonomy): Eukaryota > Metazoa > Chordata > Mammalia > Rodentia > Caviidae > Dolichotis > Dolichotis patagonum. The sequence goes on along the minus strand of PVJX010003557.1, from coordinate 100,617 downwards.
AGACACAGTTAAAGACATGGAATTTCTCTAATTCATTTCATGGAAAATTTCTAACAATGTGGGCATTGATCAGGACCAATCAGGACAATAGAAAACAGCTGTGGAATTTTTATGCACAGTGGATTTTACAAAGAAAATTAGTACCCAGTTGTTGGGTAGGAAGACAACCCGAAATTGATGCTGAAGAACCTGCAATTGAGGAAACCAGAAGGGAGAGGGACTGTGTGGACCCTGTAGACAGACCTGGTGATGAGCTCCACCACGCTGGTATCTAGCCATGTTCCACTCTTTAGATGTCAAAAATGCTCTTTTGTATTTAAGGTTAAGTTTAATAAAATAAATTGTAGTAATTACTGTAATACTGTAACAAGTTTTTAGTCAGCTGGATAAACCAGTCTTCATACAAATGAAGTCACTGAGCTCTCCTCATAAACTGAGGACACAAATTCTCAGTGGTCACATTGTGAGATCAATATCAGTTCTGGTCATTTTAACAACTGTTATGGTTTAACAGTAATCCAACCTTCATAACATGTCATAGAATAATTAAATTTGGGTGGGGGGCTGGGGGTTTAGCTCAGCAGCACAAGCACCTGCCTGGAAGCTATGAGGTCATAGTTTGATTCCTGGTGTAAAAACAGAAACAAAAAAAAATAGAAAAATTAAATTTTTAAAGTGTGCCATGAAAACAAAGGAAGAAAAAGCCATCAAATAATGGATCCTAGTATATGTGTACATAATAAAACAGAATAACCATTCTCATTTTTGGAGCTGGTTGTGAGGCCACTGTTCCTGCTTCCATCTTCAACTCCACATTTCCTTTACCTTCAGCCAAAAGGGCTCATCTAAATCCTTTGGAGTCCAGCCCTTAAATGTTTTGACTGAATGTTGAAAGTCCAAGGGCTGCCCTTGGTTTTCCATGGTTCCTTTATGTCTCATCAGATAGCAGCCAGATTCTCCTGGGTAATCAGTATCCCTCTCCCCTGCCTGATGGTTTGATGGGAATCCTAGTGGCCAATTTCCATTCCCAACTCCCAGTTCAGCGGGACAATTACATATAATTGAAGTTGGGGTTTTTTTGTTTATTTGTTCAACATGTATCCTCCTAGGAAATGGAAGTGCTATGTACAACTGAAAACTTTAAATGCAAAGGCAGATTTGGGCTAATAGCACTTTAAAATTTTAAAAATGCTATTAGCCAAAGAATTTGGGACAAGAAATCATTAGACATGTGAATCATAAATCACTCCATAAAAACTATATTAAAACACCTACAGCTTTATCGGTTTGATCTTATTGTCCATGTATATCTATTAGTTTTTGTTTGCATAATCACTGGTTATAGAGTTGTTTAATAAAGTAAGTTTTATAGTGCTTTGTTCCACTATGCTGGGATGTGTGTGCCTGCATGATTCATAAAACAGCTGCATGCAGAAACATTATATTCATATTTCAGTGGAGGATAAGAGAAAAACCAGTGCCTATGACATAGGATGAGTAGAAAAGGGAGTGACTTTCTCCAACATGTTAATAAAATGAGGCTCAGTAGTTTTGTTGGTTCAGTGATGTGAGAAATGGAAAATCTGTACTATCTGACCTCATAGATTTTCGTTACATACCAAGAGCCCCTCACCAGGGGCACATCTGAAATTGAACACATAGGCAGCTAGGAATGCAGGGGTTTGGTCATGTGCTTGTTTGATTTTATAAAATTATTATATTCTAGGCATGAATATGCAGAAAACACTAAGTAGAAATCTAAACAGACAAGGAGACATTGACTGTAAATGAACAAAGACAAGGATGGGACTTCCTTAAAAGAATAGCATTTAATAATGTGAAAGATCAGCTTCTCTTTCAATAAAATTTTCCTAACACTTAAACCACTGGAAGTTGTCTCATGTAATGGTTTCCAAAGTCTTAGACTAATGTCAAATTAAAATAAAAATATTTCTTTTAATCTTGATCGCCAATTTATTTTTATTTTTTATTTTGAAGAGAATAAAACTATGTTAGAGAAAACAAAATGGGGTCAGTCAAAACAAAATGATAGACATAGTACATGACTTAAAACCAAAATGCAAGGTGATCAACCATGGTAACAATAATGTCTCTTGTTATCTTCAAGAGAATTGCCTGTATCATCAGGCATAATAAAATTGAACATAACAGTAAAGAACAAAATCAATAAAAACAAAACATTGGAGACAAAGGACTTCAAAAGAAGATAATAATCAAACCAGAGTAAGTATAATAGTGAATCTTTGTCTTGAGAGTAGTTGCCTATACCCTCAGACTTGATACTATCAAACAAAACAGATTCAAATGAAATCAGTCAAAACAAGACAGTGAAAGTAATACAAGGCTTCAAATTAAATTAATAGGAAATAAAAAATGGTTACCATAGTATATCCTGCTATCTTTGGAATAGCTGTTTATGCCATCAAATCTAGTACAAGTAGAAAAACTGGAACAGAATATAACCAAACTAAACAGAGCCATGAAAACAATATGGGTTTCAAATCATGATACAAGAATAACAATGTCCACTGCCTTCCCTTTTTAGACAATTCCTCCCCTTTCACTTTCACAGGGTGCATTGTACATTTTGTATCCCCCTAACTCCTTTAATTTTTAGATTAGGGAGGCAATCTGCTACTTACCTAAAGTGATTCTGAAACTTTTTTACCCTGAGCTTGGTCTCAATTTGTATCCATTTACCTACAAGAGCCTCAAGGTTTTCCTTCCTTATAGCTGAGCAGTTCTCCATTTTATGAAAGTGTCATGTCTTTGGGGATTTAGCTCAGTGGCTTAAGCACCTGCCTGGAAGCCCGAGGTTGTGAGTTCGATCCCTGGTACCAAAAAAAAAAGTGTCATGTCTTTCCAACCAATCTGCAGCTGATGGGTGAGCTACACCCACTTTGTTCTGGTTCCCCATAACATAGATCATTGTTTTCTCATCTTTGGCTTTCAGTCTATGAACCCTCTTTCAGGTTAATTATATTTTTTATATAGAGAATACTGATGGACCCTATCTCCTGATCCACTCTGCCTGTGTTTCTTTTTGTTAGTGTATCGAGGGCATCTATATTAGTGATTATGGCCAACCTCTTCTGTCTCATCTATGCCATGCTATTTTTCTGCCATTTGTTTTCTACTTTTCCCCTTCATTCCACTGTCTGCCCCACTCAGTGAGCCCCCTCTGCCATTGTTCTTGAAACTATGATCTTTTTTCTCTCTCTCTAGAATGTCCGTCAGTATCTTTGTAGAGCTGGATTGGTGATCATGAGTTCTCCCAGTTCCTCTTTGTCATGGAAGCATCTTGTTTCTCTATTAATTTTTAGAGATAGTTTTGCAGGGTACATCAACCTGAGTTGGAGGTTATTTTCTTTCAGGACTTGGAATATTTTGCTCCATGCTCTTCTTGATTTGATGGTTCATGTAGAGCAGTCTGTCATGATTCTAGTGGGTTTTCCTTTATAGATAATCTGTTTATTTTCTCTGACAGCTTTATTATTCTGTTCTTGTGTTGAATTTCTGGGATCTTGATTATTATATGTCTGGGTGTAGATCTATTTTGGTTATATGTAGCTGGAGTTCTATATGCCTCATTTATCTGAGTATCATTTTCTTTTCCTATGCTTGAGAAGTTTTCTTTAATTATTTCTGTAAATATGGGGCCAGGGATTTAGCTCATGGCATAAGCACCTGCCTCACAAGCATGTGATTGTGAGTTTGATTCCCGGTCCCCCCCCAAAAAAAAATTCTGTAAATGGCCTTTGTATTTCCTTTGTGTTTATCCCTGCTTCTTCACTCACATTTTTTATTCTTAAGTTATAGATCCTCTTGTCATCTTCTAGTGTTTGTATTGTTACTTCCTGGTTCCATGTTATTTTTAAGAGACCTTTCCTTCAAGATCGCAAGTTGCAAACCTGTCTTCAAGGTTTGATAGTCTATTGTAGTTTCTTTCAAGCAGTTTTGCCAGCTTTCAATGGAGTTTTTAATTTCCAGATAATCTCTTTGAATCTGTTTCATGTATTCTAAATGTTTTTATATTCTTCATCGAAAGTTTCCTTCCGTTTTCTATGCTCCTCTATTCTTCCATCTGTGTCTTCTTGAGAGGTGCTTAACATTTGTTTTATTACTTTTCTTATATCTTCCTTTACTTGTATTAGTATTTCTGCTTTAAGTTCTTTTATAGTTTCATGAAGTTGTTTCTTTATGTCAGATGCTATTGCTTTAGAAACTGCAGGTGTGTCACTCCAGATCTCTTCTGTGTTTACATCTCCTGGGTCAGTACTGTATGGGTTGGAGACTGGAGACTGCCTTTTGCTTCTTCCTCTTGTCATATACCTGGTTTCTTCCAGATAAGTCAGTAGTGGGGTCCCTGGCACTTTCTGTATTGGCTATAATTACTCTGAAGCATGCTGGTTAAGTTGCTGCTTTCCCCAATCTGCTGGTGAGTACTGGAGTATAAACAGGGGTGGGGCAGGATGGGCCCTTCCCTTATGAGTTGATTAACCACTGGGAGTCTTCACCATGTTAGTGTGTGCTGTGCAGGCATGGTTGGCTTTAGGGATACCTTAAGGGAAAACTTGGCCTTGGCTATTGGATCGCTCATAGGGGCAGGACTCAGTCCAAGCAATTCTCACCAATCTTCTCTGTGCTAGGAGTGAATGAATGAAACCAGCTGCAGTTCTGGTTCCAGGCTTATCCTGCCTGAGTCCAAAATGGCATCTGCCACTCACTGCCAGCCAGTGCAGTTCTCCAGTTCTCCCCTCCACCACCACATCTTCCTGCAGAGGCCTTCAGGTTTGCCAACCCCCAGCTTCACTGTGACTGTGCGTCTAAGGATTCCAGTGATGCTTCTCGCACCTTGGGACCGGCTCTGGTGAAAGTGCATGTGGCTACTGCCTTCTGTTTAAGTTTTTCTTTTTTTATTTTCTTCTTTTCTTTTCTCTCTTTTTTTTCACTTTAGTTTCTTCCTGGGTCAAGGGAATCCATTTCTTTCCTTCTGGTCTTCTCTAGAGTGCTATGTTCCAGCATCTGGGCAGTTTCTCTCAGAGAGGATTTTTATTCTGCTGCTTATTGTTCCACCATCTTCCCAGAATCCTGATCACCAATTTAAAAAAAAAAAACATTAGGATGAGTCTTTAGATAAAAATGGTAAGCTAGTATTGATAGCATGTGAAATTCAATAATCGTATATTTCTATTTTTGCATGTATTAGAATCAGTAGGCCTTACTTCCTGTTTCTGTATGAAATCTCCCTTACAGATCATTGCAACCAGATTATTTGAACAGTTAATGTATGTTTGGATTCTCAAGTAAGTGTCCTCGAGTGATGAGTTTCCCTGGATTCTCTGGGATACAGACTGCTGTGAGTGGGCAGAGCCTGTGCTGCTTGCCATGCAGGGGAGATATGTCCAGCTGTGTCCAGTGAGAAAGACTCTAGGGCCATCAAAGGCAATATCAATTAAATGATATTATTCCTTTGATTTTTATTTACTTGTTTAAACTTTTACTTTGGAAATTTCAAACGTGAAGGAAAGGTAATTTTAAAAAAGAAATTTGCTACATTTACTACATAATTGTAATAATTATCAAAAGACAACCTTTTTTATCTGTAACCCATATTCCATTAGTACTGTATCAATTCTTGCTGTTGGGTTCATTGTTTCTTTCTTTCAGTTCATTGTACATTTCAGTATACATTTGCAGTGTATAAAGATAAGCAACGTGCATTTTTATATAAACTTCTCATATTGTATCATTTTAGACTTGCAGAAGTATTAAAGAGAAGGTACAGAGTTCAGATAATCCCTGTAATACACAGCATTCCAAACTAGGAACATTTCACACTAGTGTACTACTTTGTTTACAGCTAATGAACCAACACTGATATATTATTGCTAACTAAGGTTCCTACTTTGCTTAGGCTTCATGTACATTCTCTGTTCCCCAATCTTTGCTAGGATACCTATAACATTTAGTAGCAATGCTTCCTTAGGCTCTGCTTACCTCTGACAGTTCATGGACTTTCGGTATTTGGGATGACTTTGGTAGTTCTGAAACCTTGACAGCCATTTCAGAGAATGTCCCTCAGATGAGGTTTTTCTGATGTTTTTCTCATGATAAGACCAGAGCATGTTCAGGTGTGAAAGGACACAGAGAGTTTCAAATCTCACCACATAATATGAAGATGACATACTATCAACATGCTGCAGTGCTGCTGCTGACCTGAGTAAGGTTTGTCAGATTTCAATATTCAGCTACTATACAACTCAAGAAACACACCCCTTAAAGGAAACATCAGTTAAGTAGACTTCTGCAGAATCAGAAACTTTTACTGTTAGAAACACTATGACAAATGAATGAAAAGACAAGTGAACGACTGGGGAAAGATATTTGCAAACTACAATCCAACCAAAGAAGAGAATTCAGAATACCTACAGAACTTTCAGAACTTGAAGAAAAACAACAGATACTTGAAGTAGAAATGGACCAAAGACATTAAGAGATATTCAAGGAAAAGACTTTTCATTCAGATGGCACATTACTGAGCTCTAAAACGTTACTGAGCTCTACACCATTAATGAAATGCAAATTGCATCCACAGCAAGCTTCAATATAGTCCAATAAATGATTAAAACGGAAAGCAGTGGCTCCACCAAATGCTCATAAAATAGGAAAATGTTGGATCAGTCATGTATTTCTGATGGAAATACAAAATAGACAATTCTATAAAACAACCTTGCTGCTTCTTGTAAAAACTAAACAAACAGCTATCATAAAAACAACCAGTTTCATACTTGAGCATTTACTACAGAAAATTAATCCTCATATTCATTTTTTAAACATTACATAATGACAGCTGTGTTTATATTTTAGCCTAAAGATTGGAAGTGTGTGGTAACAGTTGTATGGACTTCAGTCCATTCACACCAGGGAATATTAAAATAAATAAGTGATGTGTTCAGTGACATGAGGGACTTTAGAGAATTAGGCAATGTCAAGAAACAAATCTCAAGAGATTACAAATTATATGATTCCATTTAAGTAACATTCTTTAATTGATAAATTATAGAATCAAAAACAGATTATTGGTTGCTGAGTGTTAAGGAAAACTTGCAAAATATTTTTAACAGAATTTACATTTTGATGACACTAATAACATAAAATTTTACATGTTAATGAGGCAACTTATTGTCTCAATACATGTATGCATTGGTAATGTTTAAATCAGGTTAAACATATCTTCAAACATTCATCAATTCTTTCTTTGGTGAAAGCTTTCTTCAAAACTTCTTCAAACTTTTTGAAATGTGCAGCACCCTGTTGATATCTATAGTCACACAGATTTTATTATGTAAGGATGACATGAAAGAGTCTTTCAGGGACAGAAATTGCCTGTATCTTGACTATATGAAGTCAAAATTCAATTTGTGACATTCTACTAAAAGTTTTCAAAATGTTTCTATTGGGGGAAACTTAGGAAAGGATTCTTGAGATCTTTCTTTAACTTCTTGAGAGTGCCTGTGACACCACAGTTGTCTCAAAAAGTTTAACGTTAGTTTAACATTCACAGTGCTATCAATACTACAAAGGTGAAGTGAATCTTTGAGGTGATGAATATGTTAATTAGTTTGATTTTGGTCTCCTTCCTATTGTATATGCATCTAAAAATAGTGAGGTAGCTGCATAAAGATGACCATTCCTCCACAAAAAAAGAAAAGCAGCAGATGTGTAGCTGAACACTGAAGTGCATAATCATGCAGACAAGCCTGGAAACCAACAGGAAAAAATGGAAACTAAAATTCCTAGGCATGGGACAACTGCACAGTAAGGGAGGCAAACTGTCCCAGCCTGTGTCCCTTAGCTCCACAGCAGAGTAAAGAGCAGTGTTCCCTCTGCAGGAGTAAGAGTGAAAGAGAAACACAGGAGCCTTGCTTTGGAAAAGGAGCTCAGATCATCTTCTAGCAAACTCCCATGGTGATGTAGCCAGGAGCCCTGTTGCAAGAAGCCCATGACCTGAATTTGAATTTCTCTGAGATCAGGACCCTCAGCGTATTCCCACCTCTTTGATAACACAGACATCCTATTGTACCAGGTCAGCAGGGAGAAGCCACATGAACCATCTGGAGACAAAACTCATGGTGAGTGCTGCACTGGATGAAATAGGCTTGGCACAGAGATGAGTGGAGAGTCTGAGCAGAAGGATGGGGCCATGGCAAGCCTACTCACATCCAGAACTAAAAGAGTAACCCACGTGGTTCCTGCCACCCATCCACCGAGTGCTGCATGCGGGCAGCTGTCACTCACAGAACAGAGAAAGAATTCTGTGCTTCCACTATTGCTATAGTCATGGGAAACCTTGAATGACACCTTGGCTTTAGCTGCCACCCTGTTCCCAGGACAACAGCTTAAAATGTTCCAGAGAGAAATTACCTGGCACCAGCTGTTCTCCACCACACTGACTCTCAGTGCAGGTGATGAACCTTGCTTGATTTCAATTACAATCCACTTGTGCTCAAGAGAGCATCAGAGAAGCATGACTAGTAACACTGCCTACACCCATACTTAGACCACACCACTTGTCACCTCTGCATTCTTTCCATAACCCACTAGTATGACTGGATGTGAGTGCCAGAGAAGAGGGGTTGATGCTCTCTGGGAAAACTCAGGCTCCACTGTCTGCCAGAGGATGCATTGATTAGTGTTCTCATTGCTGAGGCAATTGTCTGACATACACAATTTACAGGAGGAAATGGTTTATTAGGCTCATGGTTTCAGAGCTTTCAATCTGTAGCTGTTTAATGCAATGCAGGATCATCATATTAGAAGGTCCTAGCAGAGGAAAGCTTTCTTGTTGGCCAAGAAAAGAATAGAGGAAAAAATGTCATTGAGAGATATATTTTAAAAAGGCATGTCCCCAAGTGATCAATTCTTCCAACTGATAGCCACCTCTTTACAGCACATTCAGCTATGAACATCAGTAACTAAACTCACTAGTGACAATATTGCATGATCCACCTCTCTGGGAGTCTCTTAATCCAGTCATATTGATGGTTAAAAATAACTAGACAGAGGACAAGTTCTCAAGGCCTTCACCAATACTGGAGCAACCAGTATCACAGTACCTTACAAGCAACAGAGCCAATATTAATAGTGTCTGGAAAAACCCTCATCACCCAAAGGGAGCTACCATTAACACTGTTGAAGTAGCTTCACAGTACATTGCACTATCTGCACCACATCTCCTTGAACTGTTAGAGTATCCCCACATGTGCTTGACAAATTATGGGTCTCTATGACACTAACATGGTATTCCCTGGGACCAAGATTACTAATAACATCTCGAGGCTACAAGGATGTCACATACAGTTTCTAGTTAGCAGTAAAGCTAATACTTCATAATAAAACAATGCCAAAAATAATAAACCAAATGTTAGGCAATAACCACTTACTAAGGTCATTCCATAAGACCGGGGGAGAAATCTATTCCACTAAATGCAGACATCTTAATGTGGGAACACAAGCAATATGAAAAATGTTAATATGACAACTTCAAAAGATAACTGTCAAGTAACAGATTTTGAAGATACTGAAATAAATAAAATACCTGGAAAAGAATTTTGAAATGATTTTTAAAAGCTCAATAAGTAAATAAGAAGACATACAAGATAAGATTAATAAATTCAGTAAAGCAATAGAATTTTTTAAAAAAGAAGCAAATAGGAATAAGGAAATGAAGAGCTCAGTGAGTGAAATAAAAAATACACTTGAGCAATCCTATGACAGATTAGCTAGATTAGAAAAAACTATCTGAATTTGAAGACATGTGTTTTGTACTAGACAGACATGAAGGAGGAAGAGGAAGAGGAGAAGAAGCTGGAGGAGAAAGAGGATAAGGAGAATAAGAGGTAAAGGAAAGGAGAGAGAGGAGAAGAGACAGTATGAAGGACACATTTGAGAACTTTGGAACATTAATAATTGAATGAGCATCTGCATTTTCAGAATACCCAAAAGTAAGGAAAAATATGTTACTGTCATATAAACTTATTCAATGAAATAATAGCAAAAAATGTCCCTAATCTTGGGAAAAATAAGAACATCCACATACACAAAATTTATATGACACTAAATAAACATAATCAGAAAAGATCTTTACCACGTGTGTGATAAGTAAATTGTCAGAAGTACAAGATAAAGAAGAAATTCTAAAATCTGCAAGAGAAAAAAATCCAATTTACATTTAGGAATATCCACATTACAGTATCAACAGATTTAATAAAAAATGCTACAAAGCAGGAGAAAATAGAATTGTATGTTTCAAGACCTGAAAGAAAATAAACAACAATGAATTCTATTCTCAACAAGTATTTCCATGACCAGTGAAAACTAAAGATATTTATGTCCATCCTATAAAAAATGCTAACGTGTTGGGAGCCCTTGAAACTGGAAACTGAACCCAAGTGCAGGGCTGCAGCATGGCCAGGACATGGCTGACCCCAGAACAAAGAGAAGCCTCAAAGGGCAAGATAAGGTCACAGCTGAGGAGGACACCTGTCCCCAACTCCAATTAACTAAATAAAGAAGGTAGGAACAAGCATTTTACTCTTGCAGTGAAAGGCAACATGGAGATCTTCTCCTAAGATTCTTCTCTGAAATTAACATAAGATAGTTCTCCTAAAATAAACATAATCTGTTACTTGGCAATGTCCTTGATCCACTCTCAAGGTCTGTTCAATTTCTCATGTTTTCCACTCTAACCCCTTCCTTGTTTAAAAAAAAAAATAAATGCAGGTCACCCAGAGGCATTCCTTGTTTTAGTCACCAGAGTCTCAAACTCTTCAGAGGCTTTTGATTCTCCTGGAGCCCTAAAATCATACCACTTGCCTCATTTATTTAAGCCTTCACCATACACTCATTTGAGAGATTGGGATCTAGGCCAGATTCCCAATACTAAAGAAGTCCTATGTCCAGAAATGAGAGAAAGATAGACATCATATTAATAGCATGTGAAATAATAAATCTCACTAGAATAGATGCCAAAAAATAGAAAAAAATAAAAAATAATAGAGCAAACTATCAAACGACAAAGAAGAATAAGAGAAGAAAATAATATTTAAATCAACTAGAAAAAAATCAGTAAACTGAAAGAGGTAGGCCCTTATCTATCAACAAGAACTTTATATGTAAATATATTATGTTGAGGAGGAGCTAAAGATGGCAGATCAGTAAGCAGTGAAATAGGGAGCTTCTGGGGGAGAAACAGCTCAGATGACAGAATAAAGTATCCTGGAGAAGATCAGATAGAGAGAGATGAACCCTCTGGACCCACTCGGACTTGCAGTCACGATGCTTTTGCCCCCAGAGCCACAGTCCCGCTGAAGTCGGGTTGGTGAGCCCAACGAAGAACAGAGCCAGCATGGAGACTTGCACTAACCCACGATGAGGGCTCTGAATTTGACCCTACTGTGGGAAAAGGGTGACTGACTGGACAATGTATTGATATTGGGCAGGACAGGCCTGAACAGCGAATGACAGTGACTTCAGTTGGTTGCTCCCTGCCCAGAGCAGATTGGTGGGATCTGCTTGGACTGAATCACACCCCTGGCTGGGACCCAATAACCAGGGATAAAATTGTCCCCAAAGTTGTCCCAAACAAGATCTATGTGGCACACACTAACATGGTGAAGGCCCCCGCTGGTTGACTGGCTCATAGGGGAGGGGTCAGCCTGCATGGCCCCTGCTTGTACCTCAATGATCAACAGTAAACTGGAGAGGGCAGAAATCCCTAGCCAGTGTGCCTCAGAAGAACCATAACCAACAAGGAAAAGGGCTGGAATCTCCACCATACACCTGTAAGGAAGAAATCAGAAACATGACAAGAGAAAGAAATAAGAAAAAGCCTCCAGCCCCCAACCCAAGGAAAATCGGTCCAGGAGAGATAAATACAGAAGAGATTGAGGGCAGCAAACATGCAATATCAGAAACAGCATCAGCTGACATAAAGAAATATCTCTGTAACATTATAGATAAACTCAAAACTGAAATATTAGTATAAGTAAAGCAAGATATAAAATGATTAATAAAAGAAATGCTAAGCACCTCTCAAGAAGAAACAGATGGAAGAATGGAGGGACACAAAAGAAGGAGAGAAATGTTCAATGAAGAATATTTAAAAAAAACCTAGAATACATGAAACAGATTCAATGAGATTACCAGGAAATTAAAAACTCCATTAATAGTTGGCAAAATAGCCTGAAAGAAACTAGAGATAGATTAACAAAATTTGAAGATAGGTTTGCAATGGGTGACCATGAAAGGAAAGAGCTCTTAAAAATAACAAGGAAACAGGCAGTAACAATACAAAGGCTAGAAGATGACAAGAGGATCTATAACTTAAGAAAAAAATGTGAGTGAAGAAGCAGGGACAAACACAAAGGAAATACAAAGGCTATTCACAGAAATAGTTAAGGGAAACTTCCCAAGCAGAGGAAAAGGAAATAACATTCAGATGTATATGGCATACCAAATTCCAGCCACCTACAACCAAACAGAGCTACACTCAGCATACAATAATCAAGATCCCAGAAATCTATCACAAGAACAGAATATTAAAAGCTATCAGAGAAAAGAAACAAATAACTTATAAAGGAAAACCCATCAAAATCATGACAGAATTCTCGACACCATCAAATCAAGAAGAACTTGAAGCAAAGTATTCCAAGGTGTGAAAAAATAACCTCCAACCCAAATTGATGTACCCTGAAAAACTCTTTCAAAATTAATGGAGAAACAAGATGCTTCCATGACAAAGAGGAACTGGGGGAGTTCATGACCACCAATCCAACCCAACTAAAAATACTGAAGGATATTTTAGAGAGAGAGGGAAAAAAACCAGGATTTCAGGAACAGTGCAGAGAGGCCTCAATGAATGGGACAGACAGTGGAATGAAGGATAAAAGTAGATAACCAATGGCAGAAAAATAGCATAGCAGAAATGAGACAGAGAAGGTTGGCTATCATCTCTAACATAGATGGTCTTGATACACTAACAAAAAGAAACACAGGCAGAATAGATCAAGAGATAGGGCCCATTGAGATGCTCTGTATAGGAAATATAATTAACCCAAAAGAGGGTTTATGAACCAAAAGTCAAATATGAGAAAACAATGCTCTGCATGACAGGGAACCAGAGAGAAATAGGGACAACTTGTCCAGCACCTGCAGATAGGTTGGAAAGACATGACACTTTTGTGCAGTGGAGAACTACGCAGCTATAATGAAGGAAGACCTTGAGGCTTTTGTAGGTAAAGGAATACAACTTAAGATCAAGCCCAGGAGTAAAAAGGTTCAGAACCACTTCAGTAAATAGCAGTAAATTGCCCTCACAATCTAAAAACTAAAGCAGTTAGTGGGACCCAAAATGTACAATGCACCCTGTGAAAGTGAAAGGGGAGGAATTGTCTAAAAAAGGAAGTCAGAGGATATTGTTAATAGTGCATCAGGATTTAAACTCCACATTATTCTCACTGCTCTGTTTAGTTGGATTATATTCTGTTCCAGTTTGTGTACATGTACTAGATTTGAGGGCACATACAGCTATGCCAAAAATAGCAGGATATATTATGATAATCACCCTTAATTTCCTATTAATCTGAAGCCCTGTATAACTTACATTGTCTTATTATGACTGCTTTTATTGGAATCTGGTTTGTTAGATTGCTGTTTTGTCTTGACTGATTTTATTCAAAGCTGTTATGATTTATAGTATCAAGTCTGAGAATATAGGCAACTACTCTGAAGATGACAATAGTCACTAGGATACCCACTATGGTTTGACTATTACATGCTTTTGAAGTCATATAATGTCTCCAACATTTTGTTTGTATTAATATTGTTATATACTGCTATATTCAATTATATTATGCCTGATGATATAGAAATTCTATTGAAGATAATCAGAGACATCATAGTAACTATTATAGATCACCTTGTATTGTGGTTTTATATGACTTTTTTGTTTCATGTTTTTCTAGGAATTTGTTTTGGTTTATCTTGCTTTGTTTTGTTTTCCCTGTAATATAGAAAAGATAGATATACATGTAGAGACTTATGCATGTGCAGAACTTATAAACAGTTTATGAGAACTGATTATATAATGCATGATGAAAGGAATAACTACTTTGAAGAAAAAGAGACACTAAGATGCCCAGTGCTGATTCCATAGCATCATGATGTGAAATCCAGAAATACAATTATTCTTTGTTCAGAGTGATTTTAGTCTGTTCTGTTTTATTTCAACATACGTGAAGGTATGGACAGCTATTTTGAAGAGAATGTGAGACACTAACAGCCATTGTTGACTTCCTTATTGTCTGGTCTTGAAGACCTAAAATGCTTTCATCATCTTCTTCAGATCAGTTTTATACTATGTTGTTTTGCATGAATTCACTCTATGTGAAGATACAGATAACTATTTGGAAGCAAACACGAGACAGTATGATAGATAGTAAAGATCTTTGGTTGTCTTGCTTTGACATCTGTGTCTCTTACATTGCTTTCTTATGTTGTTTGTGTCTCTTTAAAATAAAATTTAAATATATATATGTATATATATATAATGCTCTTCACTTAGTAATACAGAATGCATTGGTTTTTTTAAAGGTCTAGTAATATACTACCTACAAGAAATTCATTTCCCCAGTAAAGACGCACAGAAAATAAAGGTGAATGGATGGAAAATGATACTTCAAAGAAATGGAAACCTAATGTGAACAAGAGCATCTACATTTACCTCTGACACGATAGAATTTAAGTAAGCTAAAAAGTAGATAAAAAGGTCACTATATAATAATCAGTTCAACATGACAATATAATAATGGTAATGTTATATACACTAAACATCAAAACATCCAATTTTATAGAACAATGTGAGATCTAAAGTGAAAGGTAAGTTTAAACACATAAGAGTAGAGGATTTCAAAGCCCCATTTTTATCAGTGGACAGATGATCCCAACAAAAAAAACACAAACAAAAAATATATACAAACATGGAATAGAAGAACTCAATATTTATAGAACATTTGTCCAACAGTTGTGAAATTCACATTGTTTTCATCAATGCATAGAAGTTTTTCTAGAATAGAGCATATTTAATGTCACAAAATAAATCATAACATTTTTAAAAATTGAATTATCCTATATTTTCTGATCATAATAAACTTGAAGTCAATAATGAAATAAATTTTTGTCAATTATATATATCCATTGAGATTGAAAAACATATTTTATGTGAACAGTGGATCATTGGAGAAATCAAAAAGGAAATACAGAATTTCTTCAAAACAAATTAAGAGAGAAACATGATACAAAAATATAGGAGATACAACAAAAATTGTGCTAAGAAAGAAGTTTACGGAAATAAGTCACTACATATAAATCAAATGGACATTGCACAAAATTTCAAGAACTAAGAAAGTCAAGAACAATGAAAGTTCAAAATTAGTAGAAGGAAAGAAACAGCAATGATAGAACAGAAATAAAGGAAATAAAGACTAAAAATGCTAAAGATGAAATAACACTTGATTATTTTAAGATACAAGCAAGATTATATCTTTACATAGACTAACCAAGAAAGAAAAAGTGAAAGAGGACACAAGTAAATTTAAAACTGGTAGTTTAATAAAAAGGCACACTAAAGTAATACTACAGAAATATAAGGTATTATTAGGGATTATCATGAAAAACTATATGTTAACAAGTTAGAAAACCGACAAGAAGTGGACAAACTTCTAGAGACATACCACCTACTAAGGGGAATCATAAGGGCATAAAAACCCCTGAAAGATAAGTAACCAGTGATGAGATTAAACTAATAATTTTTTTGGTTTTTTTGTTTGTTTGATTTTTATTACCAGGAATTGAACTCAGGACCTTGTGCTTGCAAGGCAGGTAATTATGCTGCTGAACTATAGCCCCAGCCCAAATTAATGATTTTTTAAAAGTCACCAAAAAAAAAAAACCCTCTAGGATCAAATGGATTCACCATTGAATTTTATTCAACTTTTAAAAGTAACTAAGATCAACTTTTAAACCATCTGAAAGAACTGAATAAAATGGAAACTTTCTTATGCCATTCTGTGAGATCAGAAGTACCCTCTTACCAAAAGCAGAAAATTACAACCAGAAATGAAAACCATAGATAAATATCTCTGATGAACATAGATGCAAAAATCTTCAAGAAAATACTAGTAAAACAAATTCAAATCCTATGCCAAAAATACCATTCCTCATGATCTGAATGCGTACTCTTCAAAACATTATTTGTTAGCAAAATGGCCAACAAATAATAATAACATGAGATAAATGCAAATCAAAACTACAAATAAATACGATTTCACCACAATTAGAATACCTGTTATAGAACAGACAATAGTGAATGTTCGTGAATATGTGGAGAGAAATAAGCATGAATTAACACATTCACTAATATGGATGATCTTCAGAAAACTAAAAATAGATCTCTGATCCAATCATCCCACTTCTGGGTATACATCCAAAGTAAATAAAGTCATTGTGCAAATGAGATACCCATGTGCCATGCTTATTACAACACTATTTATAAACTGTAACCGTGAAACCAGTCCATGAAGTCATCAACCGGAGAAATGGATATAAGGTCATAAAGAAGAATGGAGTCCTACCATTTGCAGCAAAATGGAGCTGTAGGATATCAGGTTAAGTGAAAAAAGTCAAACACAGAAAATGAATATCACATTTTCTCTCTTATCTGTGAAAACTAAAAATTAAACATAATAATAATGTTGTCATGAAATTAACCATAATTAATAGGGATTAATAGGGACTGTGGAAGATGCTGGTGATAGGGAAGAGAGGTTGAAGAAGGGTGAAAGCATAGCATCAAAGTGTCCATTAGGCCTCCATGGAAAAACACCCTGGACCACATCGCTATGTACAATTAATGTGTTAATAATAACAATGTCTTTAAAACTCAAGCTGCACGCCATGAATATGCATATACTTGTCAATTACACCCAGAGAAAACTGGACAAGCAAAGTTATTGAACTTCTGTTTTAATATTCTTTGACAAAAGATTCCACGTGTGTGTGTTAATATTCAGACTGCCTGTCTTCCAGTTGCCGTCACAATCGTACATGTCTCACACACTGCACTGTACTCAGCTTTCTACTGAGGCATTCCTGACGTCTTTTCGGTCAGCAGGTTTCATCATGGACACAAATTCTGCAGGAGGTTCTCCTGTGTATGATTCAGCCCAGTGGCAGAATGAACTTCAACAACTCAAGATGTAAGCAGGCTTCCACCGTCATACAGAGGGCGGCAGATGGCAGAGCCGCCATGAACTTTCAGCAAGTCTCACCCCCGTCGTTCGTGAGGACAGACTTGGTCCACATTGCTGTTTGTTGAGAGTGTCTTTTCAAATGTTAATATTGCACTCTAGAAAAATTTATATAACTGTGCAGTTTAGATCCATCTTTAATATTATAACATCAAATCATTTTTCCATCCTCCAAGTATAGGTGGAATTGAGTATCATTTAGTGTCAAGCTGGTACATGTCTGACCACAAAACACCTCCTAAATTCTAGCAGACTTCAGACCATATCAGCCATGCAAAATCATCTCGTGTAGCTTTCACACTTTACAGAGGGAAATGATTTTATTTGCTGAGTTACTTTATACTTTACTGAATTAATTTATGTGGAATTACACAATACAGTTCATTTTCCATGAATTTATATTTTAACTTAGTTAAATGCATAGATAATGACAAGTAATAATATTTTTCAGGTACATATTTTTTCACCGTAAAATGCATTTAGTATTATTTCTAACACCAAAGACACACATAGCTCTTGTAGAACATTCTTGAATGTGAAAAGGTTCCTGATAAATATCATCAAAAGATTTTTACCTAGGAAATTTCTAAATTTATTTTGAATATGGAGCTTATGCATAGAGTGGACAAGACTTGAAAGGTATTTTCATTGAACTGGGAATCATAACACCAAGTATTTAAAAATTACTAAAGTCTATGCTAAAACAGCAAAGCAATTCTACTGAGACCATGTCTTCTTTAGTTATGAGTATCTGAAATAAGTAAAAAATAAATCTACCAACTAAATGCAAACATATGTTTTCTAAATAAAGCTTCATGGCCTTAAGCAGTGTGCAAAATAGCACGACACACATGCCTGATTAATGCCAGTAATATAATCTGCCACAGTTCGAAACCAGTCTTTGCCTAAGGACTCCTGTCCACATAGTTCTTGCTGGAATAACTAACTTTCAGATTCCCTGAGTTAAATGCACATGAGCCTCTGATGATTGCGTTCATTTCAAATATGAGGGATGTTTTTTAAAAAATACTTGGTAGAAGTTCTGTGACCTGCAAAGTTTTGGAGTGAACATGCCAATTTGAATTGAATATTTTGTCTGACTTGCAAACAGATCTCAATACCTTTTATTCCACAAAATTCTATTTAGACTGTCACATTGTTCTGTATTCATTCCACATTTCTTAATGTCTCAAACCGTAGGCTTATCTTATCATCTTTTGTTCTCTTACTTATAGCAGACTAATAGCACTTCTCTAGTTTTCCAAAATTTCATCTTTCTTCTAATAATATAGGGAATTGAATTTAAAGATCACAAAGGATTGGTCTGAAAAGTGTTTAGATGATATTTTTCTGGTTCTCTCAAATTCATATTGATTGATTGATTCACTGATTCATGCTTCAACATGAATCTGAATAGAACATTAGGGCACTGACTTTAGCATAGACCAGTCTAAGCTCAAATGCCAAGTTTCTCGTTAGCTAAATGTGTGACGTCAGGTCTCAAGCTTTCTAAACTTCAGTCTCCTAATACCAGCATGTTTCAGATATTCACACCACAGCTTTTAAAATCAAGATGAACCTAACAGCAATGACAACTGAATGTTGACACCAACCTGTCAGTAGTTTTGACATTTTGACTGAGTTTTGACATACTGGCTTTTGCTCCAACATATGCAAACAACCAAACATAAAAGGTACCTATTCATCCACCTGCTATTTCATTTGAGTCACTTAAACTGATATCACTACATGCCATCCAAACAGTTGTGACTTAAACTGGAATCTCTAATTATTATTTTAAACATTCTTTAAAAGATAACATAATAATTTGGCACCAAAATCAGATGCTTGTGTGTCTGCTAAGTAATGACTGTGTCATGCCAGGTAAGGTAAAGGAAGCAAAAATGGGTAAAAATCTTAAAATACATCACATAATTTTCCAACAGAAGCAAGACTATCACGACTGATTTAAGCATTGTGGAGAACTATTATCGGGTTGCTAGTATCAATCTGTTCAGATTTCCTGCTCACTTTTCTTATGCAGTGTTTAGATTTTAGGAAAATATAGCCTCAATTAACACATTATATCAGTCTCATGTTATACAAAATATAGAAACCAACTGTCTTTTAGATATGCCTTTGAGATGGTTGTTAATCTGAAAGGTACCTACTCAGTGAAGTCATAACACTGAATTATAAGTAAATACAGAGGAATCCTAAGAGCATTCATTAAACTGAGTATAAAAATGGCTTTGACTTTAAAAAAATCACAGATGAAAAATCTAAGCATATACTTTTTATGTGTTAATAAGGTTGTTATGTGTGATACTGGGCTATAGGACTGTTTCTTTTCATCCCTAATAGCTGTTACAAAATCACTAACATATGCCATTACTTATTTCAAGATTTATTATATAAAATTATAGATCTTGGAGCCTAAGTCAAAGGAAACACTCAATAAGTGTTAGCTAGACATGAGTTGCTCCATGGAGATCGTCTTTTCTTTCTAGCAGTGCAGTTTAATAGTAGAAGCAATCATATGGCTGTGGCAAATTTCTTTGGGTCACATGACATTCGTATGCTTTGCATTTATTAACTGTACTCTGGCAGAAGGTGAACCTGAACCATGATGCTGTTGCAATGAAAGAGCCCAGCAAATCACCTCAGGAGGTGCTGGAACCTGGGTGCTCCCCCAGAGGTATTCCCAGGGGCCAGGCCTATACAGACCTTTATAGACCTTGTATACCGGACTTGGGATCCCCTGAGAAGGTGGCTAAGGCTCTTGTTCAACCTAGAGCAGCTCTTGGGGAGTGACAGTGGCACATTGTCAACACACAACCTTCCTGCTCCTGGGAGCTTGAGTTTCCCATTTCTAAAGGGAAATCAGAGTAGCGTGTGCAGCATCTGCTGTGTATTGGTACAGATATCTGCATGGCGAGACCACTGACTGAGAGGTACACACAAAGTGGAGGTGCCACACAAACAGGTGCATTCGTTGGAGAACAGAATTCAAGCACACAAGACAGCTAAGGCCTAGGCATGCACTGCCCGGCAAACTCCCTGTAATTAACACTTCTATCTTTATTCTAAACATTTTGCTAAGAAGGTACATTATATGTCAAATATTCTTTTATTCAGAACATTTTCTTTATTGGTATATGTTTGCAGTACATAGTGCGTACATTTCTCGTGTAGAGTTGCTGTGTGTACATAGCAACATATCTTCATTCTTTGTATCAGCCAGAGTTTACTAGAGAACAGATACAACAGGAGATATACAATTGTATAAGAAATTACAAGATTGGCTTACAATGGTCAGCCACAAGGTGAATAAGGGAGTGTGCAGAGGATGTCCACATGCTAGAGGCTGAAAGGTCCGGTCCAAGGGCTGGAGCTCACTGCAGTGTCCCATGCAAGTACGTATCAGGAGGCCAGTGGGTCTGCAATGGAACAATGAAGAATTTACAATGGGAGACTGAAGAGTCTACGAGGAAGGCTGAGGAGTTCCAGGTGAAAGCCAAACGGTCTGTGCGAGAAGCCAAGAGACAACGTCCAAGCTGAAGGCAAAGGCTGGAGCTCCTCTAAATAACCAGCAGTCAGCTCTCCTCATTTGCCTTTTATGGTAAGCAGGCTGCTCCCCTGGGGTGGGTGGAGCACTCGCACCATCTCTGTGCCCTCCTCTTGCACAGGCTGAGGATGTTACAAACTGGGGCCTCTGGCTCCTTGCTGAGTCAACAGGATGAACAACATGCTAGAACCCTAACTGCTCGTTCTCTACACCCCAGGATGCAGAGCTGCTGGGTCACTTAGATAAGCTTCCAGACTTCTCAAGGTGACACGATGTATAAACCATAGCATTCTTTTTCTCACTCCCTTTTCCATTTCTCCCTCCCTTCCTTCCCAGCTCCTGGTCTCTTCTCCTTTGAGAAAGATATACCTCTTTACTTCCTATTATCTAGCTTTTATTTTGCTGTTTATTTATAATTTGTGTTTTTCAGATAAGTGAAAACACAACACAAAAAATAAAAAAATTCATCTCAAAAACAAAAACTAGAGGTTCTATTTGACCCAGCTCATCCCCCTCTTGGGATCTTCCCAAAAGAATTAAAAGCATCACACCACAGCAATACATGCACACCCACTGTTTATTGCAGCACAGTTTGTGATAGTTAAATCTTAGAAAAAAACCAAATGCCCACCAACTGTGGAATGGATAAAAAAGATGTGCTTTTTTCATACAATGGAGTACTGTTCAGCCATAAAGAAGGATAAACTTGAGGCATTTTTAGGTAAATGAATGTACTTGAGGTCATAAATCAGACACACGTGTAAATATCGCATTATCTGGTGTGAGAAACTGAAAGTGAAATAAAGACCTAAATGTATAATAAGTACTGTGCAATAAAAAGAAGGTATTCAGATGGAAAGAGAAACACAGGAGGGGGGAGGGGAAAGGAAGGAAGGGAAAATGAGTTAAGAAAGTCAAAATGGAAACAAAGCTTTCATGAATAAGGAGGATGAGGGAGATTGAAGGGAGGGGAGGGAAATAGGAAAAAATGACAAATCAGGATATTTTATATAGAGTTGCAAATTCCCCATGATGAATGTGATCATTATGTATATCTAAAATGTACCAATAAAGTTAATGAGCCACCCAAACATTCTCACTCCTGAATACCACATCTACTTGGATAATTAGGATGCCTTCCAGACTGCCTATCTCTGTAAAAATGCTTCACCGTATTTTACCCAGTATCCCTTTTAAAATTTTTATAGGAATTCCCTATTGGCCTTCAAGTTAACCATTAATTCCTCAATATGAATCAGAAGCTGTCAGTTTTCTATCCAGGTAGCTGATTTGCAGGTTGACCTCTAAGCTGCCTATCTCATGTATTTTCTCTTTTTCCAACACCCTTCACCTTTTCTCACCAGACAGCTCAGCATCAGTGAGATAACAACGACTAGAACTCTACTGTCTGTGGCCAACCATGTACTGGTTTTGTGACATTGAACAACTGCAGAGTGTCTCCATGCTGAAGCTTCTACAAGCTTAAAATAGGAATGATATTGCTATTTGATGTTATCAGACTTCAGGGAGTAATGTATCTGGAGTAATGGCTGTCACATAACTATAATAAAAGAGCTGACAATTATCACCATCTGTTTTTATTCTATTGTATTTCTGATGCTGTTTCTATTTTAAAACAAATGAAAGCCCAGTGCACATGTATCATGTCAGGTGTCATACATAATTGCTAGAAAATATCTATATGGCTAATAACACCTTTCTTCATTAACCTGTTTCATTCCATGTTATTTCCATATGCACTCACCATCATAGTTTCCTCATCTGTCAAACACTACGTTAAAGAAATGCGTCATCTTGAGGTCATTCTGGTTGACCGTCAGTCCCTCCAGCTCCCCCGCTCCTGACTAAAGCCACACACTGTAGCTGGAGGGTGGAGTTGACTGGGGAAGCAAACAGCTGGGCTGTGACAGCAGAAGGGGCCAGAAGCCACTGTAAACAGGTGTTCCTGGTCACACACACAGCCAACTGACCACCCACACCCACTTTTCTTTTGCTCCCTGCTTCTCTTCCAGCCTCTCTTCCTGCTTCCTAGTCTTGCTGTCCACTGAAGCTCTGCCTGTTTACCTGCGTCAGAGCAGTGTGGTCGCTGCCTGTGTCTCTCCTACTCCACCTCCCTGCTCCTGACCTTCATTCCTCGAGCGCTTACACTCAGGGTATCTTAGATTCTTACATCCCACCCATTCTTCTCCATCCTCACAGTGGGAGTGCTTTCCCTATTAACTCAGATGCAGTGCTGCAGGACAGACTAAGGCTGCTTGCACATCCCGCATATCACATCCACGCTGCCCAGCTCACCTGTGACGCTAACTTGATGTGTTAGTTGCCTGGAGAAAGATCCGCCTAGTGGATTAGTGAAGCATGGTTCTGGAGGTGTCTGTGGGTGACTGACATGAAGGCCAGCAATCTAAGGGGGAAGACACCCCAGATGTGGGTGGTACCAAACAATAGGCCTGTAGCCTGGATAGAATAAACAGGGAAAGAAGGAAGGACACCCGTTTTTGAAGACTGGCCTTACTGAGCAGGTGTGTCCTTCACCACCGTCACCTTTGCACATGGATCTGTTGGTATCCAGGCTCTTTGGCCACTGACCCAAACCAACACCAGCCACTCTCCAGGGAGCTTCCGGGCCTTTGCTGTTGGTCTGGGGCCGCATCCTGGCCCCTCTTGTGCTTTGGTTTCCAGTTTCTTGGGATGAGCAGGTGCTGGATGCCCTGGATCTCCCGTGTGACAATGGCATTATAGACTTGCCTGTCTGTCTGTCCTGTAAGCCAATCTGGCAAATCCCCTTGCATAGTGATGCATTTATTCCCCATTGCTTCTCTTTCTCTAGCAAACTGTAACTGACGCACCAACCACAAACAAGAGCAGGGATTTTAGGTCTACAGTCCCTGTCTGTCCAGAGGTTCCTCAATTATAATTTCTTTTGCTGTGGTATATAACTCAAAGAACTGTAAATTTTCCAGCCTATTCCATTCTACAGCCTGGACTCCATGATCTACTCCTCCAATAATGAGTAACAACTTCTAAGTTGGCACTCTAGAAGGCCTTGCCCCTCAGAGATGACAGTTTTGATTCTTAAAATGAATAAGCAGTGTATTTCCGCATTCATTTAGATTCTAGAGGGTAACTAAGTGGCTTGAAGTTTAGCTTGTCCTAAAAGGCTGTGTGTAAGTGATGTTAGCATGTATTCATAGCAGTTATCATACTCAGGTGAGTTCAGCCCTCCTGCAAGGGATGGACCTTTCTGAGGTTCTTGCTAAGTGTTCCAGGTGTGCGGTGGAGACTGTATATGCTGCTGGCTGGTGGGGACTGAGAGACACCAGCTGTGTGTACTCTTGTTGAACAGCCAGCTTCCAGATCTCTGTGAATTCCTTGCTGAGACTTGGGACCTCACTTAATGTGTGGTTTTGTATTCGGCAACTAATTCAGCCCTGTATAGATTCCTTTACATCCTTCTCTGTGCAGCAGCTTCCTCTCTGGTTCCGTACACAGTTTTATAGCCTTCACTTTCTTGAACTCCAATCTTTCTCTACTCAGCTTGAGT
Source organism: Dolichotis patagonum (assembly GCA_004027295.1). Classification (NCBI taxonomy): domain Eukaryota; kingdom Metazoa; phylum Chordata; class Mammalia; order Rodentia; family Caviidae; genus Dolichotis; species Dolichotis patagonum. The sequence goes on along the minus strand of PVJX010003557.1, from coordinate 76,094 downwards.
TTCTACACTTGCAATTTTTTTCAAAAAATGTCCCAAGGTGGACAATCAGTGGAAATGTAGGACTCACTTGATTTATTTCCCTTTTGTCACAAATTAAACTCTGTGATACATGTTATTCAATGTCTGCAAACAATTGTTTTATAAATTTTGTTTGGATTTTTTAGTAGTTTAGAGCCTCCGAGAGGCTGAGTCCTTCAGTTCCATCCAATTATTCTGCTATGACCAAAATGAAATGATTTCAGTGCTCTCCTGAACCAATCCTCAGTCTCCTGTGCTCTAAGTCTCTGCTCTCACTATTCTCCACCCATCCACTTTTTTGATAATTGTTAAATCTCAATTTTGTGGAATATTTCAGGTGACCTGCTGGATTACACTCTCATGTTGTTTTACTGTATTGGCCATATGTTCCAAATCTCTTTAGTTGGAACCTTCAATCTTTGGAGTCTTCAAATATTAGAGTGCCCAGAGTGTATATTTCATGCCTTACTTCTTGAGAGACCTCATCAAGACTTGTGATTTTAAATCTTTACTTATATGATGGCTTATTTTTGTAAATCAATTTGACTACCACAGTGCCTAGGCATTTGGTCAAATATTATTCTGGATGTGTGTGGCTGTGAAAGTGGTTTTTAGAAATGAGATTAATATTTAAATTGGTAAAGCAAATAAAATACATTACCCTTCATAAAATAAATGGTCCTTAGTCAAACAATTGAAGGTGAAAACAGAACAGAAAAATTACATAACAGATAATTACTTCTGCATAATTGCTTGAACTAGAACATTAGTCTTTTCTAGTCTTCAGAAGCAGAATGAAAAATTGTTTCTTCTTTGATCTAAAACTTGCCAAGTTTGGACCGAAATTGATACCAGTGGTTCTTCTGGTTCTCATGTCTTTGGTGCAAGAATTGAATTCGTATTATTGTCTCTTTTGGGTCTCTGGATTCCAGACCGCAGATTTTTGAGCTCTTCCTCTTCCACAATCACATGAACCATTGCCTTGTAATGAGTACACATTATAGTGTATAGGTATATAAATAAACATTTATGATGAGTGGGAGTATGTTCACCCACAAGCAGTTCTGTTTCTTTGGAGAATTCTAATTAAATGAAAGTCTCACAAATTTTATCTTACTCTGGTCTGATCACCAAAACTCCTAACTATAAAAAGCTTCTAACTTATTGTCTCCATTTGAATGTGTAATAGATATCTCCATGTTAATATGATTAAATCTTGTTCCATAAATTGAACCCTATCCTCCTTTAATCTTCTCTATTTCTCAATTTTAATAGAGAGCAAGTCCATTTTTAACTTAGGGAAAAAACACTGAGTTGGCCTTTATGTCTTGGAATTCTCAATTTGATCTATCAGTAAGTCACAGGAGTTCTACATTTTAAAGTTTTTTATTGAGGTATGCTACTGCAGTATGTTAAACAAATCTAACTTGTGTATAAAACTTGTATTTTCACACTTGTATACACATATGATACCCACATCAGAACTACATATTTCCAGATCTCCATGATAGCTTTCTGTCTGCAACTCTCCTCATGTTAACCACTATTTTGGCCTCTATTACTGCAGAATAATTTTGCCTTCATAGAAAAAAATTGTGCTCAGTACAATATCTGGTCCCCCTATTAATGTGCTCAGTGTCATATCTGCTATATTAGATCATGGTCTAGTACATTTCAATAACACACTCTACATAGCTTCATCATGTCTCACTTTATGAGGAAACCAAAGTATACTTATACATTTTTTCATTTTATTCCCTCAAGTTTTGAGGTATTGTGAATAAAGACAGGTTATGTGTCTTTCTATGGCTTAAAGCACTAAATTTCATTAGGGTTTACATCCAAAAATTAAATTCTGGATTATAAGTATGTGCACAGTTACTTTTATTAGAAATTATCTAAAGATTTTTCTAAATTGTTTGACAAATGTATTCTCAGACTTACAATAGAATACAGTTCCACTTTATATCATAGTCAATGCTCTTTTTTCATTTCAGCTTCTTTGATTTGTGTTTACTGGAAGCCATTGAGGATTAAATTCATAGTTATTCAATGATAATGATGTCAGGCAAACTTTTCATTTTAATCAAACACTTTCATATCCGTTTTCTATGTACATGTATATGCAGTATCTGTTCAACTCTCACCCTTTCTTTGCGGTGTTAGCTAAGATCTTGGTTATTTTTATTAGCTTTACATGTTCTAGAATAGAGATGAGTTATCATCACACTTTCACTTTGTGTCTGTTGAATTTTTAAATTTAATACCAATGTTTCTGTTGTGATTTAAGTAGCTTTTGCTTATCTCAAAGTCTTCTCAAAGTTTGATTATTTATCTTTGACTTTCAGGTATGTGATCCAGCTCTGACTTATCTTACACAAGTATGCAAAGTTAAGGCTTTTTTCTTATTTTATAAATATGGCACTGACCCAGAACCATTTAACAAAACTCTCCCTTTTCCCGCTCAATTGCACTGCAGTGTCACATGCTAAGCAATTATCATTGTTTCTAAACTGTTGCATTTTGTAACTGCTTTTTACACCAACATCATGTTGAAAATGTTCTCATTTCTAATAAATGTTCTCATAAATCTCAATGCCTGGTAGTGTAAGTACTCCAACTGTATGTTCTCAATTGTTGCTATACATAATCTAGCTCATCTAGGCTTCTTCAGGGACATTTCCTATTGACTGCTATATTTTTTGTCTTTGTATGAGTCTTGCTCTGTGTGTTGTAGAATGTGTTTTGAAATGTGGACATTTCAAACAATATGATTTAGCTACTTTGAAAATGAGATTTTTCTGCTTTTTACAGTTGTTTTTGTTTAGTCACTTTTATGAGAGAAGTCTGTAGTGTTTGTATTCTCAACCGTGTGGCCACTTCAGTCTCATCTGAGCAGGCTCAGTGACTCGCTAATGATTAGACAAAGACCTTAAACACCTGAATCCATTCAATAATCCAGTTTTTCTCGGATGGTCTGTGTGGGTTTTGGGCACATTGCCATTGCTCAGGTGTGTATTTCCGGTTGACATTTCTGCATTAGCCTCAATTTCCTGCTTGGTCAGTGCCTCAAGACCCATCAGAGCTGCTGGCTTTCTTTGGTAATTCCTTGGGTAACAGACCTTTCAGTGTCTGTGCTCTTCTAGGTTTCCAGGAATATGTTGGAGCCTTTTCAAAACTATGACTTCAGCATTACTCAGGTTTCTTTTTAATTATTTTGTTCAATCTATCATTTGCCCCAATGCTTATCTACTTAACAGACACCAGCAAAATTAGAATCCAAATCTTATTTTTTAAATAAACTCCCATGGGGAAAGGACTTTCTGCTCTTCACGTGCTGCAGTTCAGGTTAGATCCAAACAACCTTGAGAGATCTGCCCCGTTCCCTGCCATAAACCAGTACCCAGGACAGATGGTACCAAGCCTTTGACAGTCAGGCATTTGAGAGAGCTCTAGCACTGGGAGCTCTTGTTGGTGGGCTGCCGGGTGGACTAGGAATTCAGCTGCTACCTCTCAGTGGAATTCAGGAATTCGAGGTAAGAGCAGGACAGGTTCAAAGGTCACAAAGTGCAGTGGTCTCACTGATATTTAGTGACTTTTTGAGTAGTATTCAGGTTGCTGGAAGATTTTGGTTAATATTTAGATTCTTGACAATTTTGTTGCTCTCATGGAGAAATTAATTTTGGGGAATTCTTTTCTCACTATTTTATGTGTTTTCATGTAATGTTCCACTTGAACACTATGAGTATAAATAATAAATAATTTTATATAGTATTAAACATATATCTAGCCACTTTGGAGAATTCAGTTGGACACAGTGATGCAAGAATATTCTTAGCAAAGAACTTGGAATTCCATCCTTGCTGGCTGGGAAGGAGGCCAGGCCACCCACTTACCCACCTCCACAGACAGTGGAGCTGATATGGGCTTTCACCCGGGTATCGGGGCACGTGCCTATCCTTGCTACAGAAGCTTTAGGAGAAGCTTTAAAATGCCATACAAGAGACATAAGTTATCAGATTTCATTCAAATTTTCACTAAGCATTTTGCTTATGTTGCCACACCTATTTTTTTCTGAAATTCCATGGAGTAGGTATTATTCTCCTAAGTAGAAAGTGGTACAGTTTTATAAGTTATTCAGATTATGAACTTATCAAGATCCCTCTTGAAAATGAACAAGCAGAAATGCTAAATATCACACTGTAGTTTATAGCTCATATAATCTTGTTACGTGAGCTGATTCTGGATAGGGTCAGCACTTATGAAGTTGTACTGATTCGTTTTATTAAGTGTTATAAACTCATTGTTCCTATAGGAGTGTAGGTTGAAAGTATTACCAAATATAAAGAAGACAGAAGTCTAAATCACTAATAGTTACAGCTTTTGATCTTAAGAACATGCCTCAAAGTGATAGGAACAGATACTGAAAAAGAAAAATACAGATTATGAAAACAGTTACAAAATTCATCCTTGAATGAGATTTTACACTATCACTTACAAATCATATATATTACCTTATCACATTTGAATCTCACAGGAATCTTTGCAGTAGGGATTTTTATAAGCCCTCTTTCTTAGATGAAGAAAATAAATCAGATTTGATAAAGACTTAAAACCACTCAGAAAGTTGGAAGTTGCCAAACTAGGTCTGGATTAAAACTTTTCTTGCCTCAAGTTTTACATGATTTTTAAATTGTCTTTAAGTAGAAAGATTTTTTTTTTTTGCAGGAGTAAGGGTATTTACCTGCTTCTAATCTTTGAGTACCTAACTTGTAACATTTTGACCCAGACTACGCTTTGGTAGCCTGGGTCAAAATATGTATGTATACTTGATCGTGAGAGTTCAGAGTATATTAATTTTTAAAAACATAAAACATTAAAAACATCATTTTTAAATGCATCATCTCTGAGCTTCAAGAATTTCTGAAATTATATAAGAATGCTGTTAGGAAATAACATTTATTTCTTTGCATTGTTCCCAGAAATAGAATATTTATCTCATGCAAATGTAACATTATTCTCACTCGTCAAAGGAAAAATCAAAATAAAAATGGGTAGATATGTTCAGATATTCACCGAGACATCTCACATCATATCCTGACTCATAATGGTGGGTCCATTGAAATAGGTTATAATCCTTTGCGCTTGTTCACTGCCTTCTACTTGGACGAACAAATAGTATCTTGGCCACTGGTATTGATCCCAAAAAGAATTTGAATTTTTGCAGACAACAGACTCACGAGAAGCATGAAGATCTACAGCAGCGCTGAATTGCTGGACAACAGTGAATTCTGAATAATGCATTTCAGCCTGTGTTATTAAAAATGCAGTATGTGTCAGTCACACAAACCCAGCTTTCATAGAGGAAGGCTTTTCCATTTCCATGTGACTTACAGAAAGATTTTTCACAAATTAAAGCTGAAACCCACAATTTCCCCCTCTTCTCTTTCTAAATTCCTGGCAGAGGTTCAAATTAGATATTTAACTGTAGTCTATTAGCTCAGGGTATCTAATATATTTTCGTTTTATGTGTTGAAGTGTGCACGTGTGTGCATTCTGTATGTGCTTATATGTGTAGGGTGAATATAAAGATGAGTTAATAGAAGTAAGAGAATACAAGAAAGGAGACAATGAGTTCATGGTTGAAATAGGCTTTGGCTTCTCTATTTAGTATCTATAATACTTCATATTACTTCCTCTGCCTGAAGATAAATGAGAAATAAAAGCATAATTGAAAACATTTATTTAAGAGATTGACATGAGAAAAAAAGAAATAAAGTAGATGCCTTATACCATCGTGTCTTTGTCTATTGAAAATCCATGCAAAGAAATTAGACCTAAACTGTGAAAAGCAGATTCAAATTTAGTCCATTTATAATTTGCTGAAGGAATATTTATTTCTCTAAGAATTATTCCTGCAGCCTGGCACTTCCCTGTAACTCAACAAAATCTGAGCATTCTCTGCCACCTCACCGTACCGCAGGTCTCTGCGAGCTGTCACCCTCCGCCTCGTCACAGCCTTTGTGGGCCACACTTCCGCGTGGGCGGCTGCTCTCTGCTCCCCTGGGCCAGGCTCTCTCCTCTGTGTTGCTTCCCCCGTCCAAGCGAGCAATCAGCTCTTTTCACTTTATGACGTTTAACACATTGATTATAATGGGGTTTTTTCTCAGTAGTTTTTTTTTTTTCTTCTCACTCCTGCAAAGTGAAGTGAATAGAATGAAGAGAATCAAAGATTTTTCTGGAAAATAAATCCAGGTGGGAATGTTGAGTCCCAACATTGATCTTTTTCCTGTCTTGTGATAATTAAAGGGTGTTATTTTGGTAGGGCTTTGGGTCTTATTGTGATAGTTGTGTTCTTTATTTGCTTTTTCCTCTAGCTCCTGAAACAGAACTTTTCAGAGGAAACACTCTTCTGAAATGGAACTTTTTCTCTACGCACCTATTTAGAATTAGCTTTATCCAAGAAATCTTTCACCACCTGTGTTTCCCCCAGTCATGTTTTTGATGATCACCAGAAACATCACCTAAGTTCTAAAACATTTCATAACCTTCCGTGCAGAATTTCAGGGCTTCCCTTTTTTAGGGTTCTACTATCCATTCATGGATTGATCATAATGTTCATAATACTGATACATATACAGTGGCCCAAGTTACACTCTGAGCTTCTTGTAGCAGAGTCAGTATTTGATGCCTCTCTTTCTACCAAGAGACAATATCACTACTGACACCTAGCAAATACTTAATCAATATTTGGAGTGCAAAAACTGATGATGAGGGAGATTATTCAAATATGTGGGTGGGCAATGTTACTGGAATCTTCAGGTAGAACAGTGAAGAGCTAGGGGGAAAAACTATTGTGTCAGGAAAATAAAACAAAGAGGATAATATCTATTCCCTCGGTGTTTGCAATTATTGCTTACTATTAAGGCTTTTTAAAAAAAAGTGTGTGCTGGCCCAAAATGTAGATTACCACAGCATTCTTCTCCATTTTGGTTCATGAAATAGTAATGCAAAGAATGAGAATAAACTTTATTGGCTGTTTGATGGCATGGAACAACGCCCATATTAGTAGGGAGGGAAAATGAATCAGATGTGTAAATAACTCACCTGATGTCACCAGACTGCTGCGTGGTGCAGCTGGGAATTGGAACCAGGCATTATCTGCTGAGGGCTGAGATTCCTAGCTCTCACAGGATACCGGGTCCTGAGTGGTGGCCAGCTGGTCACCTCACGCAGCACAGCAGCTCCCGTTATCAGCAGACAACAGCATGTCAGCTTCATTTGCAGAACAAGGGAGAGGTTTATCTTCATAGCTTGAATATCTTATTGGTTCCCTCAAGTGACCCTTGGCGTGTTTAGTAGGGTATAGATACACAATTTTGGATTGAAAATACAGGCCACTAAGACAGAAAAATTTAGAATTGGGCTTTATCCATGACATATTCTCAGTAACGGTATATACTTCCAGCAAAATCTATTTGAATATGAATATACTATGCAATGTACATTGTTACTTGGCCCAGTTCTTCTCAGGCTCTTGCTTGTAAGGTACTAGCTTTTATGTCCCCAATCCGATTATGAATGGAAAGATACAAGTTTCTTTTCTGTGTACTGATAACACAGCACTGGCCAATAATGAGTTACAGAGAATTCTCCATCAGTACAAGGACTCTATGCCAGCTTGACATGGTTTTGTCATGATTGACTCACTAAACGCACTCATAGATATCTTTGCAAAGTCGAGTTGCTGTAAAAATTTCTAAATTTTCCATATCTGTACTTTTCCCCATTAAAGATGAATAGTAGATTGTGGTTGGACGTTATTCTTCTGACCTCCACTAGCAGCTTTGGTTTAGGTTAACTGGGTATGACCCAAGCACGGAAGACAAGCAAAACTCAGATGAAGATGGAGTCTATTTAAAAATTACCTTTAAAAAACACTTCTGAATGAAGGACATAGACAAAATGATTGCTATCATTTGTTGCTAATGATTTATTTGAAAAATATTAGAAAAACTAAAAGCATTGTTAATATTCTTGTTAACAGGGGTATTGTAACCACAAATGTTGCAGAAATCCATTTTGGAATCAAAACTGTCTTTCCGTAAAATACTATTTGGTAGGGTTCTTTATGGAGAGAAAGTAAGACTCAGAGGGAATGTTTATAAAATACCTACTCTCCAACACAAAAGAACTCTGTGTTGCTCTCAACACATTAACAGCTCTGTCTGTGAAGTGAAAGAAATAGGCGGTAAGAAAAGAAAGGAATCCTTGTGCTTTTCCTGGATATGGATGGCCAAAAATCTTGAAACATTTCTGCAAAACATCCAACACACACACACACACACACACACACACACACACACACACACACAATTGTCTTCTTCAGTTCACATCAGAAAGGAAGGAATGTTCACACCAAACAAAAATGGAATGAATTCCTGAATCCACGTCTAAAAGCTGATGCCAAAGCTGATAACCACCCTGAAGGAATTTGCTAATTCCTGTCATTCAGGAACCTGGGTTGTGAGACTACATGCAAAAAAGGACTCATACCCCTGGACTCCTCTAGCAGAAGGAGTGGTAAAGGTGTCTACAAAATCCCAAAGACGCTACAGTGAAAAATTAGACATCTGCCCCACAAAGATAGATGGCAGAGGAAATAGCTAGCTTAGCCTTCACTTGAGTGGAGGGCAATGTGTGTGTGGGGTGTGTGTGTGTGTGTGTGTGTGTGTGTGTGTGTGTTTTAAATAATTGACTTTATTTTCTGTAATTTACCTCACTAGATATTAAAGCCTCCATGTTACTGGAGACTAAATCCCTCCTTTAAAGAATGTACTTTATTTTTTCTGCTTTAAAATTGTCTTCTAGAAATAAAAACAAAGAAAAAATCCCATTACTCTTGTTACAGTTATCAATTCATGTTCAGTATTCTATTCCCACATGTGTTGTAATCATTGAGGGCCAATTTCTTGGAAAGTGTACATATTTTTCTAGTATGAGGGGAGGGGTTGAGACCAGCTCATGCTTCCCAGGTTTGACCTTGCTGCATTATGACCCCTACATGGTCTTCCTCCAAGCTCTGGCCAGTTGGAGACCTATCAGGAGGTCCAGGACATTTATTTCTTCACATTGTCCCTGCCGCCCACTTGTCCTGAGATCTCCAACCCACTAGAACTGTGAAATTCATTTTTGTAACTAGCATAGAAAAATATCATCATTTCTTTAAAAAAGAGTAAAAAATTCAGAAAGGAGAAAGGCCTTTTATAAATTATTAAGGGAATAGCTTGGTAACCACATATCAGAGTAAAATGATAAAAATTTCATCTAACTGGCGGGGAGAAAGTAAAGCAGAGAAGAGCTGAGATCCCTCTCTGGTTTGGAACTCTAGAAGGAAATGTCTTGAGGGACATCATTTGCCAAAACTCTGGACAGGATAGGCTGGAAACAGTAACCGGGTGTGTTTAGAGAAGGAAGAGCCTGAGACCCACTGCATATGTGTCACCCTCCAGAACTCCTCACTGCAGTCCAGAGGTGAGGGAAGGTCCGGGAGTTTTCCATGCAATCCTGTGAGGATTCACAAGTGCTGAGAATGCCGGCAGAGGGATGGAGGGAGTGCGGCTTCAGGACAGGAGCGCCACAGCTCTTGGAGGTGGGAACCATGTGAGACGCAAACTGCTGTGGTCCTGGAGGGGGCCAGGGATTTATCAAAGGGACAGCAGGGTTTAGCTAGGGAGACCAGGTGGCAGGAAGTGGGGCAGAGAGCTCTGTTCCCAAACCCTCACTGAAGTCTACCTGCCCTCCATCACCCCCTGATTAAGTAAAGAGAGAAGCCTGCATTCTATAAGCGAGCTTAAAAGTCAATTTATAAAAACTGAGCTGTGGCCCAGTTTAAATCTAGACTTTCTAATTAGTGAACCACAATAAAGGATTTTGTGTGTCAGTTGATTTCAGTGAAAGAAAGCAAAGTCATATTTTTGCACCTCTCTGCCATCTTGTCCATTCAAATCTATATAATGACTTTTTTCTCTCTGGCGAGTATTGTACTTTTATTTGTATGCCTGGAAATGTTGGTGCTATGTTGATTAAAATCTTGATAGCTAAAGAAAGGGAAAAACTCTGCTCTGTCCTAAAATTTATTTTTTGAAACTCATGACTTTTACCTTTACATTCCCCATGTGGATATGACCCAAACAGATTACCTTGACAGCTTTGGCATTGAACAGTGTCAATGCATTCTTTAAACAATGCCTATCTAACCAATAAGGCAATGCCTTGAAGGCACTAAACTATGATGTGCTGCCTTTTTCCTAGAGATGAATATCATTAGAGGATCCCAGCATGTTCTCTTACTATTAAATTAGTGCCACGAGCACTTTAAATTCTGACCTGAACAAGAGAGACTCATAACCTGCGTGTGAAATCCTTTCTCAAAAAGAGCAGTGCTGAACACGAAGAGTAAGACAAATTGTCTTCTTACCTTGGAATATTAGCCTTTGTGAGCCCTATAACATCTGCCTATGTCCTTTCCAAACAGAAAGATTTTGAAAATTGCATCTGTCCATCATTGTCTTTAAGCCTTCTTAGCCCTGATCGCTCTGTCTTTTTGTAGGTGATACAATTTGAAATTCTTTTTTACTATATGAGGCAGAGGTACTGGTTTATTACCATGCAAGTATAAACAAGAGAATGGTAGCAGGCTGAATTAACCCACAACAATATGGGATAGGAAATATGTGACATGGAGTTAGCCTCTGAGTCAGCCTTTGTCTCACTGTATGATCTTGAAAAAAATCATATCCACATATCAAACCATCTATCAATTTGATGGTTTAACCTAGCAGAATGCATTCTATGTCTGCACTGCTTAGTACCTTGGTCGCTACTAAGCACATGAAATATGAAACATGAGGCTGGTTAAAATTGCGTGGAGTTTTAATTAACTTGAACTTAAAGTAGAATCAGGGTAAAATATTTTCCCATTAAACCTGAGCTCATTATTAAGGTGGCACCAGGCTTCACTTGAAATGCCGTGTCCGATAAGATGTTACTGTGGGTCTGAGTGTTATTTCTAGTGTCACACGTAACTAGATCCTTTGTCAGGCCACTTCACAGATCACAACTATTGACTATCAGCTGATTGAGTCAGTTCCAATTGTAATTTATGTGTCAGTGCAAAACTGTAAGTTGTTTATTTGAAAATATTATGCAGATAGTATGTTATAAAAATATGTATATTAATGTAAATCATTTAAAGATGTCAATTATTTTGTAATAAATCATTCCAAAACTTAGTGGGTGAAAGCAACAGCTATTTGTCATCTGGGTTGCTGTGGCTGTCTAATGAAACGTGACCGGGCTGAGTGCCCCCAATCCAAGTATCTGCAGGAATGGTGGTCACCTCTTTTCCTGACTAGGGAAGGAGCTGCTGCTTCTAAGACCATCTAAATACTGTGAGGCCTCAAGTACCCGCTGACTGTTGACTAAAGAGAATAAAGGTACTTGCTACACGGGCCTCTCTGTTTATGGAGAGCATGATAACCTCAGAACAGATGAGACTGGGGAAGAGAGACCGAGACACACACGTGCAGTAGTATTAGAAATGTGAAATAAGACCACAACCAAAGGGTGAGAGACCAGTGTATTAAAACACAGAAGCAGCGCTAACCGAAATTAAGGCAAATCTATGTAAATGAAGAGATACATTGTGTTCATGGCTTAGACAATTCAATATTTTTCTGTATTTTTTTAATTGACCTATACATTCAATGAAAATCACACAGTGACCTTTTTTGTACATATTTAACAAGCTCCTTCTGATATTTATATATGCAAAAGACTAAAAAAGACAGGACAACTTTGAGGAGGAAAAACTCAAAAGATTTTATTATACAATTACAGTAAAAAAGATAGTGTGGTATGGTACACAAATAACAAATAGATCAATAAAGGAGACTATGCTTTCTAGAAATAGATTCACAATTGATAAGTGTCTTTCAACAAATATGCAAAGAGTGTTCAGTAGAGAATCCATCTGTAGCTATTCATAAGTCAATATCCAAACGCAAATAAAACAACTCGAAAAGGATCATGAACTTAAGTATAAAACTTAAAATTATAAAACCTCTAGAAGAAAATACAGAAGATGTTTGAGACCTTAAGTTAGACAAGTATCTCTTAGACACAACAACAAAGGAAGCATCCATAAAAGAACATGTAGAAGACCCTATTGAAAGAAATAAAAGATACACTATTGTCTTAGTTAGTTTTCTCATTGCTGAGACAAAGTAACCGACACCCAAAGTTCAAGGGAGGAAAGGCTTATTTAGCTCACAGTTTACAGAAGTTTCAGTTTACAATCAGCTGGCTCCAAGGCAGGGTGGTTTTAGCAGGGGTAAATATTGGCACTGGCAGGAGTTGGCAAAAGCAACACAAGAGTTTAACAGAATCTTTCTGCCTCTTTTATATTGTATATAAATTCCTGAGATTTGGGTAGTACCAAGCCAATCAGTGGACTGATTTAGTAACCATACACTCTTAATCCCAGAATCACTCACTCTATATTCAACCTCTAAAAATGCCTAAGAATGCTGGAGGTTTTGGGGAGAAATCTAGACACAAACCATAACAATTAGAGTGGGATAAAGTATGGTATGTACATGTAATATATAGTACACAGAACCTTTATACAGAATACATAAAGAATTACTAAACTTTCATAACAAGGGAACAAAAACTTAATAAAAAGTCATAAGATATTTAATAGCCACTTTATATAAAAATGATACTGATGTGGTAGATAAGTAAAGAGATGCTGAAATAATCAAATAAGCAAAGGGAAAGATGTTCAACATTATAACTTTCTAGCATCAAATATAATTACCTACTCACTAGAGTAGCTAAAATGGTGAAGACTGAATAAAAGATTTTCTCAAAGTAAAATCCTTAAACATTTTTGTTAGAAATGTAAACTTAACTAGTTTAAAAACAATTTGCTAATTTCTTAAAATGTTCACCATGTATAATGTAATCCCATGATTTATTTGCTGAAAACATACGCCTGGGAAACATGTACATGAATGTTAGAGTAACCTCATATGTAATACCCCTAAACTAGGAAGTACATAAGTGTCACTTAACTGGTGAACTTCCACACCATTTATGGGATAGCCACAGAAATGGTGGTTCTCAGCAATAAAACAAGAATAAACTATAGGTAAATGCAACAATGCTAATCAATCTCAAATTCATTTTTAATTGCTTCACAGAGATATAATTTAGCAATATTCAATCTACCCACCTAATGACTCTCAGTATATTTACAGAATCGCTCAAAACCACCACACTAATCTAATTTAGAATATTTTTAACATCCCACAATAGCCTCTGAATGAAATAAGCCAGACCAAAATGCAAATACAGATTGCATATCATTTATATAAATTTCTAAAATTTGTACCTTAGAACAGAGGTTGCCAGTTATAGAACTATATCCCAGCAGGGAGAATCCATGCTTCCATCTTTTAAATAAAGTTTTATTCAAACAGAGTTATGTCCACTTATTTATATACTATCTAAGGGTACTTTCTTGCTGTAACTGTAGCGTGGAGCAGTATGGTCTGTGTAGCCTGAAATATTTACTGTCTGTCCCTCAGAAAACAAGTTTTGCTGACTGCTTGATCCGTATGAGCAAAGCAGATGAGTGTTTATTCATCTGGGCAGGCAAGTGGAGAATGAGCAAGGGACGGGGTGTGTTGCATAGAGGCACTTCTGAGGGCGACCAACATGCTCAAATATTTCCTGTAGTGTTGATTCACAGATCTACATATAGTCCATGATTTCAAACTTTTGTATTTTTAAACACATGTGCTATATTACATATTAACTTTATCTTAATAGCCTTTTTTAAAAGATAAATTTTCACATCTGTAGTATAACATTTCCTCTCACCTACCAAAAACTGACTATATTATTGATTTAAAATATGAATTAAATACCCCCAAATAAATGTTGAATGGATTCTGTATTATTCAAGCTTGACATTTTGGCCAACAAAAGACAAAATATTTTACAGAGAGATGACAAAAGAAAGTATTGTTTATTTCAAACTTTATTATAAAATTATGAAGAAAATCTATTAACTGTTTGCAAAATAAAGAAAGATTTTTAGCTGATCTGCAGATAAATTTCTGATGGGATAATAAAAATCTGACCAAGATGTTACTTAAAATTTTAAAAAATAAAAAGCACAGTATTTATCTTTAATATAGATCATAAGACTTAGTACCAGTGCCTGACTTATAAATGATGTATTTTGTCAATATTTGTATACACATGTTATCAAATTATTACCTAAAAATACTGAAAAGAACATGGGCATCTGACACTCATTAATACATTGGAAAACTCTTCAGTGTGCCTGGAACAATTTTTGCCATGGAATCTACCCCTTCAGATATAAGTTTATGAAATCTAAATACAGATCAATATTTCAGATAAAAATATCTAAATTGACTTACACTGTATGTATAGAATAGATATCTGATTTTAAAGTTTTATTATCAAAATGTGAAATAAATCATTATAAAGTTTTATGTAGATTATGTAGTGTAATTGTCAAACATTGGATATAAACACTTAAAATTCATTGTTATGTTTGCCTCACCAGTCTCTTTTGATTTCTTTTTAAACATGGCTACTAGAAAACACAAAGAAGGAGTCTACATTTTGTTTCTGTTGACCAGCCCTAGCTTCATCACTCACAGGGATGAAACTGGTTTTCTAGAGGAAGTCGTCATGTCACAGCTGCTTCTGCCAAAGTGTCAGAGGAAGTGACAGGGAAGAATTTTCCAGTGGATGATGGAAGTATCAAATGCTCACATTCCTTTCAGCACGGGGATTAGAGGGACATTGCAGTCATGCCTGCAGGACACTGTCCTTAACAATCTGAGTCCCAGGGCTGGGGGTTTAGCTCAGTGGCTTAAACACCTGCCTGGCAAGTGCGAGGTTGCGAGTTCGATCCCAGGCACCAAAAAAAAAAAAAAAAGAAAAAGAAAAAGAAAAAACAATCTGAGTCCTGTATATCTTTGCCTAAAATGCATGGACTCAAAACCTGTTTTGGGAAGTGAGGAAATGGTGACAGAGAGCAGGAATTTTGGAGCCTGAGGTGAGATATGAAGAATAGTGAGGCAGACTAGGAGGAGCAAGATTGCACCAGGACACCTGGCAGAGGAGAGCCCGCCTGCTGAGGGCTGCTGTGCCCTGAACCACAGGCTGCTCACATGATTAGGCTGTCAGCAAGCCGAGCTGGGAGATCTGCTGACTCCTAGTGACAGGAAGGCAGGACAAGTGTGAAAGGTCACCTACTACAGGTCTCCTGGGCATGACTGGATGTGGCCGGCCTGTCTGCTGGGAATGAGGGCTGGCCAGATGTATGGATGACTGCCCACTTAGGAAATGTCCAGCACACCCACAGCTATTGTGTTGGTTGGCACGTTACACTGACTCTGACCTTACTGGCTGGGGGGCAGTGCAGGAGTCTGAATTCCCTGCATGTGCCCTACTTCAGGAGGACGTGTGCAGTGGTGCTCTGTCCAGGGTAAGAATGGAGTTGCTATGATGTGGGTCTAGATTCCCCACCCCGAAAGCCCCATGCAGTCTTAGGCTTTTCCAGAGGTGGCTGAATCTACTTTGTGATCTATTCAAGGTCCAAGGCTGGGATTGAGGGTGTGAGTGCTACACTCACCCTAGGGCAGGTAGCCTGGATACAATATAAGAGACAGAAGGATGCTTATCTTTCTCTCCTCCTTCTCTTTTGCTTTTAGTATCTTCCCTTGCTGTGCACGGTTGCCCCTCTGCCGTACCACCCTGCCTTGGAGCTAGCTATGGGTTGAAACTGCTGCAAACTGTGAGCTAATTAAACTGTTCCTCTCTTTATTTTGAGCATCGGGTATTTTGTGTCAGCAACCAGAAAAACAATGAAAGCAGGTGTCATTACTTTTATATTGAATAAACATGTTTTGTAATCATTGAGTGTCTTACCCATCCTTTAGCTATCAGGTGACACATGGAATGGCACTGCAGAATGCCCTTAATAATAACAGAAAATATAACTGTTCCTATGTTTTTTACAAGATTTCAGAAAAAAATCAAAGGTAATTATTCAATAGTGAGATGGACAAAAAAGGAAATGGCACACAATATTTGGTAGGGTTTTCTCTATGGAGTGAGAATAAGTCAGGTGGAAAACTAAACAATAAAAGTTTAAAAATACAATTAATAAATAAATGGCAACACTACTATGACAAATTTAAGTTAATAAACATGAGTAATATTTAGTTCTGGAATATTAGTTTTCTATACAGATTCATACTAAAATTATTAAACTGTTTGATAGTGTGCCTTAGATACTGGTTCTTACAGACTTAAAGAAAGTTCTACATTTCAGAATGATATATGTATAAAATGAAGAAAAATAAAACTGAAGAAATGAGTGAAATTGCTGTTGTAGATTACATACACAATCCTGGACTTGGTGCTCAGCTAACTGACATCAGCTGGGGAATAAAACGTGAGCATGACTCACAGAGCAAGACCATAACCTCTCCGGCTTATCCCTGACTTCCATTATTTGAAAAAATAAACCCAGCCCTGTGTCCTGAAGCTGGAAAAAAACCAAAGAAGAAGAAGACATTGATGCATGAATGTGTGGTGAAATTTAAAAATACGCAATGACTCTTGGGAAATACACTATTAGGAAAAATGAGAGAAAAAGAGGAGACAGAGAGAGACAGCCAGAAATCCCTTATTTTGCTCCTGTGAGTTGTCAGTGCGTGGCAGTCTTTACAATGTTCCCTGTGACAAAACCTTAGCTGGTTTCTATTTTTAAAGTCCTACTACGGCTGTAAAGCAGGCTAGCTGCTTTTCTGTGTAAGAGGTTTCTTATTACCTCTTCCCTGCTTCCTGATTATCCACGGTAAGCAAACTTTTGACAATGTTTGAAAAAATTAACTTTTCTCAGTTATAATTGTATAAAAATTCAAGCACTCCATCCAGACAAGAGAGCTCACTGGGAAAATGTCCTCAAAGGCAATCATTTTTCCAGCCAAGGGTCTCCTCAAATATGAGCTTCATGGAGTAGCCCTTGGTCATAGATATTTCCATATAGTTGGAGGACTTTATCCCTAAAGTCATATTTTATTCTCCTTTCAAAGTGAGCCCTTCAACTTAAGAAAAGAATAACCTCACCTGCTTCAGCCAATATGCTGCGATTTAGGTAATGGTGCGATTTTAGAATAACTTGGCATCTTAGAGACCTACAGATAGATTTTTATTGATATATTATTTCTTTAATTGTTAAATTAAGACAATAGTTTTAAAAACCAATGACTTCCATGTGAAAATCTGCATTTCTAGTTCCTCTTCCAGAGTTGATCTTCTCACAGCTGCAAGTCTGAATCCTCCCTGGCATCCTGCAAGAGCCGAGCGGGGTCTGTGTCTTTGTGTCGTGAGATTCTCGTGATCCTGTGTTCCTCATGGGACCTCAACAAGATCACTGCACTTTCTACTGGATCCCAATAGATGATGGTTCTGAATCTCTAGACAAAACCCTCAGGATGATGGTGGATCGGAGAGCTAAGAAATTGTGTGTCTTTTTCATTTCTAAAATGATGACCCATTGAAAAATAAAAAGAATAAAGAAGCAAAAGTTCCAAACCAACTCTAATTTTAATTTAAAAAATGGTTGAAAATGCAGTCTTAAATATATGCCCCAATGTGACTTTAATTATGTTTCCACCACCACTAATTCCAACTTCACACCTAGACCACAAGGCAGCCCACCTGAGCCTCACAGAATGTCCTCTCACAGGTCCTCGTCCTGTGCAAGTGTCAGGCAGAAAGGAAAGGGTGAGAGCTAACCTCCTGGGTTTCTTCACTTTTGTTCTATCCAAGAGGCAAAACTTGGAAAATGAATGTCACTTCTTAAAAAGTTTTGCCAGTAACTAGTTAGCAATTCCTTCTTTATCCAAAGTTTGCAAGTGTTGTGAAGAAAATGCCTGCAGAGAAACTTCCACAGGGAACCACACTGCCTGGAGTGTGGCTTTTTTTTTAAATTCAAGTGAGTATGTACTACCAAAACAACAAGCAAGTTCCAAACCGTTTTAAGGAACACTATTCTAGAAGTAGTGAGTGAAATAAAAGGATAATGGCTATGGTTTGAAAAAATAATGACAGAGTTTTGGTCACCTGTCAAATTTCCTTTTCCAAATTAAAGTAATTTTTATTTTATAAGAGGAGAAACAACTTTCCCATTCAAGTAGGTAGAAAAGTCTAGTTACTGTTAGATAAAATCAGGTATGATGTGGAACTTCTAAGAAGCCTCCTTGCAAGCACGGAGATACTGCATGCCCCTTTACAATGCTTGTCCCATCCCCTGTTACTTAAAACATGGGCATAATGGCTACAGCTTCAGCAGCCATCTTGGAACAAAGTGGCAGAGCAGGAAAAAAGAATCCCAGGCACCCAGTCCCCAAGGGACTATCATGCTAGTGCTATAATAATTTACAGAATTACAGATGGAGAAAAACATACATTCAATTTTATCCATTGTAACTTATGATTCTTTTTGTAAAGCTGAACATAAAACATAATGGACAAAGTTCCATTTGAAATAAATCATCTCAAAGAAAAACAGCAAGAATTGATGTAAGAAAGTATTTCTGCACCATACATGTACAGAGCAACCTTAGGACCATTTGACGTCTTGTTAGAAAAGTGGTTAGTCAGCTGCATAGTTAATTTCAGACGGTAACCTGTGCATCCAGAGGAGAGAGGCAAACAGTTGTGAGCCTCTGCTGCTCTGCTCTGTCTCGTGGCCCCATTCTGCCTTCAGAGAGGCTCAGAGTAATGTTAGCACCATGAAACTCCTAATCACACCACTTGCTGGCTTACCACTTGCTAATGGTAAATCTGTTTCTAGAGTAAGGGCAAAGTCTTTTACGTTGCCAGAGAGCCCCATTATCCTAGGTTAATCTCTTTGCCCCCCGTTCTGTGCCCTTTCTTACCTCATCTGACACTGCACATGCCATGGTATCTCACCATTCTAGGGTTCTACTAGGTTTTCCTTTCATTCAAAAGACTCTCCTCAGCCAGCACAGGCTCGACATCTAATCAGATTATTTTTCTTTCTCCTTATTTTCCTCACTTCCTTTGCATGAAGGTAGGCTTACACACCTGGTATAGATAAAGAATTTCAGTAAATTTATGTACACAGCTTCCAGAGCAGGATGAAACTCCATGCTCCTGTCTTTACAGCTTGCCTGTTCCCATGGGCACCACTGCAGTGGAAGGCCAGAAGGACTTGGAGGAGGCAAGGCGCCATTGCTGAAGGAAGCCAGAGTGCTGCTTCATATTTTTATTGCTTAATTATTTAAATTAGGCCCCTCTTCCTTACAAAATTTTTTCCTGAAACACTTCCAGTTTCCTCATTTCTGTTATATCTCTAACCTAAATGTTTCTGAAGGCTTCTGGGCATTTTTGCAACATATTTATTATGAAAACTTTTAGTTTACTTATTAGCCTAATTCCATGATTATAAACTGCTTGAAGACACAGCCAGTTGTTGGTACATTGAGTACTGTGTTGTCTTCAGTAATTATCCAACACAGGCAGAGAAAAAGAATATGCTTGTAAGTATTTGAAAATAATATATTGCCATATATTATAACATCAAGCAGTAAGATTGACCATACATTTTATTTTTAATACACAGGAGAGAAAAGTAAGTTATCTATGATGAAGAAACAACTTTCAAGGCTGTGAGCCTCAAAGTTTAATGTAGAAACTTTAAATGTAGTTAAATGTTAAATGTAGTTAAAAGTTAAATGTAGAAAGAAGGCATAAGATATTTTGAAGACTATTATTGCAATGGTCTCATGAGCAGCACTGATAGACAAAGCTGCCTGAGGAACAGTCATTAAGGAGCATCCTGGGGATTAACAATCATGGAGGGAATGGGGAAGAAGCAGGATTGGAAATCAACCAGGATACAGGCTAAGCGGCTGCTTTTGCTCACTTTCCACACTTTCTGAGTGGTCCTGAGTTGGAAAAGGGTGGTAAACCTCCAAACTCATAGTCAGTAACTGTGGGCCGCAGGCGCTCTAAGGACGGCTGCTGCCCACAGCAGGGCCCCCCTGGTGGAGGCTTCTTCAGATGGCAACATTGCCCAGAGCAGAAATCAGGGTTGTCACAATGGTCTCCTCTTAACTGAACAAAGGCATCATTGCTCTAGAACTGCACGACCCTGGGATGTGTTCCATCTTTGTACTACTTGATAACTCAAGTGTAAACAGCAGGAAGGACTAATAACATAAGATACAGAAGGGCATATTTTAGAATATACTGTGGTATAGCACTTTCTATTTTCTACTGAAATTGAATACTTCAAAGCAACAGTCTAACAAAATGACCCTAAAATTAGACTGATTATTCTAAAAAACATTAATTACAAAAATACAAATAGGGAATAAAATTATATAAATATTTTACTCTCATGAATCATAATTTCTGGCTCAAGATTTGTCAAACAAAAATACTCATAAATATTTGTTGAAAAGCTGAGAAAGAACTATAAGACAAAAAGGAAAAAGAAAGTTTAATATTTAAAAGTATGCAAAGTGAAGATAAAATTGAAGCACAAGAAGAATATTTTTCTAATTTTAATATTGGTCATTCAAGCAACAAACATGATTCAAGGTCCAATATACTGCATCCCTAAAGATGTCTGCAAAGGTTGTTATTGGGATGGTAGAATCCAAAATAGACACTGGAACCAGAAAATGTTATTGCTGGGAAGAATTCATGAACCACCTGTTGAAGGAGGCCCACGCAAGACTAATTATTCTTAAAGTTTTCCAGGTTTTTCATCAAAATACCTTTAGTCTAATTATGCATTAGAAAGAGTTATGATTTCAACATTCCTTAAAGTATTTAATATCAATATTTTATAAGCAATGTGTAGAACTTCTAGAATTGTTCAAGAATTTATAAGTACTAAAGATTTGTAATTTTTTAAAAGCCTACCTAAAAATAGACTTTATATTTTATTGGGTATAATAAAAGAAAAATAAGAAAAAACAAGGGGAAAATAACAGGTGCCATGAAACAAATGAATCACTAAATATAGGCTGTACAATTTTAAACAAGATCGTTTGGAAAAACCTCCATGAAAAAGGGACATTTGAGTAAGTGGCTAGTTGCAAGGCATCTCTGGAGGAAAAGGAAATGGTGAGCTCCTGAGGGGAAGGACACTAAGGGGCCTAATGAAGCCAGGACCAGAGAAATGAGGTGGGCACAGAACCCGGCGCAATTCACAAGGTCACAGGGGAGTCAGAGATGGCCACACAGGAAGTGGCTTCTCAAGGTCCATGGAGAAAAATGGAGGCAAGGTGGCTTTTATACTAGGTGAGACAGAGAACTTTAAACAAAAAGAAGACAGAAAAAGTGAAAATGCAAAATTCAAGAAATGACAACAAGCAGTTATTTAAACCATAAAACACAGGCAGAAAGTTATCCAAAATTTAAAATGTAACTAAATCAAAAAGCTTCGGCACTGCAAAGGAAACAGACAACCTACAGAATGAGAGAAAATGCGTGCAAACCTCACAAGTGCTAAAGGGTCAATATATAAAATGTGTAAGGAGCACACGCAGCAACAAAGTGAGAAAATAATAACTAAATTTACAAATGGGCCAAGGACTTGAAACACAAAAGGCCAACAGGTACATAGAAAAGGCCTCAGAATTACCATTCTCAAGGGAAATGCAAATTAAAACTGCAGTGAGATAACATTACACCTGTTAGAATGGCTATTATCATCAAAAGACAAAAGATAACAAGTGCTGGAGAGGAGGTAGAGAAAAGGGAACCTTGTTGGCCAGAATGTAAATTAGTACTGCCTTTGTGAAAAACAGTGTGAAAACTCTTCAAAATACTAAAAATCAGACTGCCTCACAGTACAGGAATCCCACGGGCATAAATGCACAGAACAGCAATGTGCATGATGAGAGAACGCACGCCTACGTTCTTCACAGGAGTATCCACAGTCGCCAAGGTATAGGGTCAGTCATAGGGTCCCAAAACAGAAAATGCACACACACAAAAGCAAATACAGTGAAATTTTAAAGGACAAGGAAATGTTGTCACTGCGCCAAATGGATGGATAGTGAGTGAAATAAGGCAGATATAGAAAAGCGAATACTGCATAATCTCACTTGTGTGTAATCTGAGAGTCAAACTTCAGTGGCAGAGAAAGAAGGGTGAGAATCAGGACCCAGGATCTTGACCGTATGAGGGGTAGCATCAAAATCATACAATTTCTTTTTGGTTTTTTTTTTTTGTTTGTTTGTTTGTTTGTTTGTTTGTTTTTTGGTACTGGGGATCGAACTCACGACTGTGTGCTTGCAAGGCAGAAAATCATACAATTTCAATTAGGCAGGTTGGAAGTGAGCCCCCCCCACCAGTTCAGTGCAGATAATGAAGCACTCAGACACCAAGAAAGGCTTTGACTTTTGCAAAATGGCACAAGCATGGGGTAGCTCACGCACAGGACGAAGGGGGGTTGCCCTTTTTATTCCTAACGCAGGAGAAGCAGCTGACCTTTAAATTCACTGGCTGAATTCAAATCTATCACAGTTGACTAACTTGAGTGGCATGTGTGTGTCTGTGTGTGTGCGCGTGCGGGTGCACTGCTGAGTCAGGGAGGGGTTGGCAGTGAAAAGCCCTTGGTTCTCATCATGGGGGAGGAGGGGTGAGAGAGAAGGACCCAGGGTTTGGGGTGGACGGTTCTTGGTTCTTCATCTTGGAAACTGGCTATGTTCTTAGTAAAGGTAAAATCACTACTTCTTGAGGCTCAGAGGGCTATTAACAGGGAAAGGGGAGGATAATCAGTAGATGAACAGATCATTTAAACCCAACATGGATGGCCTTGGCCTTGTGCTGTGACAGGAAGAAAAACTCTATTGCTCACAATTTTCCTCCTCGCGTATCTTTGTAATCCTTTTTTTCAAACTTTGTGAGCATAGTTCACTCTCTCTCTGGTTTCTCCATCGGGAGCACGTTAGCTGGATAAGGTGAGGGAGAGCTTTTGGTAAGGGCCATTGCTAGGCAAGAATAAATACACTGTGGAGCACCTATAACCAAAGCATGAGTACTGGAATGGAAAGAAGATTGGGGAAGAAGTCACAGGCAGGTACTGTTCTTAAGGGACTGGAATACCAGTTGTCACCAGGAAATTATAATCTGTTGGCTCTTAGTGGACCTGTTTACAGGTGTAGGCAGACACTGTCAGTAGGGGTCATTGCCTGGAACCCTTTTTTGATGTTTTGTCTATACTGTGTTAATATTATTTTAATATGTCTTTGGTTACATATTTTTTGCTGGGTGTCCAAGTTAAAGTGAGATCAATGTTAATCAAAATGAATGTGTGTGTGTGTGTGTGTGTTTGAAACACCAAGATCAGCTAAAGCTTTCCAGGTTATTTGTGGGGCCACGTGCAAAGCCTCTCAGCGTCCTCCACCAGCATGGGCCACCATCTTGCTTGACCATGTAGCTTCCTGTGGAAACATAGAAGACATTTCTCTCTTTGGTGACTCCCCTATTTAGCACACTGCCCACTGGTTGACTCCTGTTCTCTGGGATCCAACAGTCTCTTTGTTCAGGGTTTGAGTGACTCAGCAATCTTGTGAGATCCTGTGGAAAAGGTTCCCTTATGTTCTGGGTCTTTGTTGACCTTAGAGGGCCAGGTCCAAATCACTGACTGTCTTCTTAGCTCTGGTTGCTTTTTAGTTTTCATCTCTAAACCTCAGTTGTTGAACACCCACAAGATCAGTCGTCTCTTTTAGATATTCAGTACCTTGAAATATATAGTATGTCCAGAGAACTGTTACTTTTATTAATCAATCATGGGTTGTCTTAGAAGATAAACACCGGTAGAATAATAAAAGACAACAATTAATAAAGTTTTATACTTAAGATTAATGAGAACATAACATGATCATAACAATCATGAAAACAGCATTATATTAGAAAAATTAAGATTTGTCATTAGCACTGAAACACATTTAAATTTTTATATTAGTATAAAATAGCTTTTTAGTTGGCTATCTTTATATAAATACAAGATCTTCAGTGACATACAGAAAGTTTTACCTAAATTTGTTATCCTTTAACCATTTAGCAGAGTGATATTTAAGTATAATGTACTTCACAGATTATTAATGTTTAACCCATAATCATTGTAATGACATTGTCTGGACTGTATTAAAGTGTAAGCACATCAAATTATCAGAACACAATTACATAACAATCACATAAACAAAAGCCTAAAACAGCATCATCATGAGCAGCTGTAGTTTGGAGGTCATCACTTTGACAAGATGTCTTTATTTTTTTCAATCATTTATCCTAAAAGAATTATACATTTGGGAAAGCACAAATGTATTTCATATACTATAAGGTTAACAACAATTAGCATTACAGGTATATAGAAATTCTAAAATAGTATTGCTTTAGACATAGAAAGCTTAACCTTTTACTTAACCAACTTAAATGTATTATGATAATGTATTTAATAACTATCATAAGACACAGGAAAAATTGGAGAAGCCACCCATCAGTGGAGAAACTGGACAAATTTTGGTTTGGCACCAGTTTTTGTTAATTGTAGAGAGGAGTCTTGTTCAAGTTTCCCAAATTTAAAGTGTCCCCACTTAGTTACTTTAACAATTGTTTTAAATGACTAATCATAGCAGTTAGCTATCTATATAAAATCTTTGGTCAATGAAAAAACTCTTAAATTATTATACACAGACAATAATAGACATTCCGTTTATAAACCTAATTCTGGACATTATCTTGGTTCTCTAACTTGGGTAGAAACATGTTATCAATCTAAAATATCTTTAAAATTCTTAAAAACATAAGAGACAATGTTAATGACCACACATAGACTCATTACCCCATATAAGTGTATCTCATTTATGTAGTAACAAAATGCTCATTCAATCAAATCCAATAGATCAAGCTTTAAATGGCAGGACCAATTTTAAAGAGATGTAGCAGCACAGACAGTTTAAATAATATGCAACCGTTATGTTTTCAAACTTTAAGGCTTTTAGTTTCAAGTCCAGTGGGAGTTACCAAAAAGAGACAGGAGTGTGAGGAAAGCACTTCTAGGTTTCATCTTTTTATTTTTTTAATTTACCTTTGGAGGAAAAAAAACAACTTTTATTTGAAGAATAGATCACATATCAAGGAAAGAGAAGCCACATGGTTACACATACACACACAGAGAGAAAGAGAGAGAGAGAGAGACCACAGGAGGTACTAAGCTCCTCTACTTTCCAGTGCTCTACATTTTGGTAACCAAAGAGGAAAAGCTAAAAAGGTCTCAGTTGCCCTCTTTTTATATTTAGCTAAGTTTTTGATTTGATTTGTTTTTATAATTTTGGTTACTTTTTCCTTTGGGTGTTGAAGAACAAGTCCAACAGAGGAGAGCTGAGACCTAGGAAAGTGACAGATGAGAGTTGGCACTATAGCGCCCTCCCCTGGTCCTTTCCAGCAACAAGGAGCCATTAGAAGGAGCAGGTTGGGCTCCACTCAAACAAGCAAACAGACATAATTCTTAAACTGCAACCTGCACAAGCTTTTCCTCAGCATAATTGAAGTTTCCAGTTCTGCCATTATCTCTATCTTTCTAGGAGGCCAAAACTTTTATCATACGAAACCCTCTCATATCAAAAGTATATGTCTCCTGTACTTAAAGATTTCTTCATATGTTTTCCTCCATTTTACTTACAAACTTTTTGTAACAAACTTGGCCGCTGCCACCTGTATTTTGTATTGTCCTTCTCTCCCCTTATTTTTCTTTCTTTCTCCTTTGGTCTCAGATTATTACAATTTTTAAACTTGACTGGCTGCCAGTAGACTTCCAAGCAAACCTTGAATCATTGTTTGTATTTTAACCCAGCATAGAATAGAGAGAAGATCAAGTTAACACTGTAATTGTAGGCTGATAATCTACAGAGTACAAGAAAAATTTTAAGTATATTAATTAAATACAAATACCAACTTAAGCTGGAAGCCAAAAGTAAAAATATCAAGTAGCTAACATTTGTAACCTAGTTGTTCCCTTGCCCAGGAGAATTTCCCTCAAGAGAAAGAGGGTTTGAGTCCCCACTGATCCCCTTTTTGGTCTTTGGGGAAATGAAGTATTTTGAACATCTTTTTGATACCTTTTAAATTTTCTTCTGAACAAGGATAAGGTCGGTCTTTTTCTGCTGTGCTAGGAACCAGGTACTCCTCCCTGGCATTGGCTTCTGTTGAGGTGGAGCTGCCAATCTGGGGTTTGGGGGATTCCAGGCTGGGGCAGAGACTACAAAGGGTCCCTGTAGTGGAGGGGACCTGGGATGAATCCTTTTGTCTCTAAGATTTTTAGGGAAAAGAAGGCAATTGGTCCTTGTTACCAACACAGGGCGTAATCTACATCCTCGTGAGACCCCAGTGTTTTATCATTAACAGATGTAATTAAAATTGGTACTCAACCCTCCTCTGAATTTTGGCCAGAAGACAGATGGGGTGAGGATGGGGATTTGTGACCAAATAAAACAACAATATTTTATCACCTGAGCTTTCTTTTGTTTTCGTCCATGGGTTGTGATCCAAAACATCAGTCCATGGGGCTATCAGAGGGAGTTTTGTTCCCTGAGCCCCTTGATTTTCTAATTTGTCCTGACGGGGAGGCACATTTACTTTCCACTGTTTGTCCCAAAGCCCAAGGCTTAATCTCCAGCCTATTCTGAGATATCTCATTATCAATTTCTTTTGATTTTACCCCAAATCATCGTAACTTCACCCAAAGTCATCAGTCTCAATTGAGGCCACTCTCCAACTACCAAAGCAGTACCCAGTCACCCTGTGGCTTTTCTTACCTTGGTTCATGCACAAAGTTGCCTGGCCACTCAGATTTCTTGCCTCTGGTCCCTTTTTTAGCCTTGTCAAGAGATCTTTGCCTGGTCCAGAGGTCTGGACATGGGTTCTTGTCCTGGAGGCCACTGTACTGGGACTGTAGCGATGTGTTTCCTCATGGCAGGAGTTCCTGAGTCTCAGAGCCCCTGGATCCCATGTTGGGGACCAAAATTCTTGGAAATGAGCCCCCGGACTCATGGTCAGTGCAAATAAGAAAGCACTCAGACACCAAGAAATCTCAAAAAGGCTTTTACTTTTGCATCAAGGTACAAGCATGGAATATCAAATGTGCAGGACAAAGGATGGCTACCCCTTTTAATCTTAATGCAGGAGAAGTAATAGACCTTTAAATTCACTGGCTGAATTGAAAGCTTTACAATCTATCTCAACTGCCTAGCTCGAATGATGTGTGTGCATGTAGGGTTCATTGCTGAGTAAGTTAGAGAGGGGCCATGTGTTTGCAATGAAAAGTCATTGGTTCTTATCATGAGGGAGAAGGTAGTAAGAGAAAGGGGGTTTTCGGTTTGGAATAGGCAGTTTTCATTTCTTCATCTTGGAAACCAGGTGTGTTCTGGGTAAAGGTACACAGCCATCATTTCTTGGAGCTCAGGGTATTAACCTGTGGGGGGAGGTGAATAGTAAATAAATGGCCAGGTACTTTAAACCCAAAATGGACTTGCTTTGGCCTTGTGCCTTGACAGAAAAGATGACTGCTACTCTTCCCAGACATTCATACGCAT
Source organism: Dolichotis patagonum (assembly GCA_004027295.1). Taxonomy (NCBI): domain Eukaryota; kingdom Metazoa; phylum Chordata; class Mammalia; order Rodentia; family Caviidae; genus Dolichotis; species Dolichotis patagonum. The sequence continues at coordinate 48,312 of PVJX010003557.1, read as the reverse complement.
AATGCTGTATGAATAACTATGTATAATAATGGATAAGAGAATGGATTTCAAGAGCATATGTCAGTAAGCTTGATATAGCCAGACTACATTGCACATCTACTCCAGAACATCATGTACAGCATGTACAAAATTTTGATTTGTCAATATAAAAAATAAATAAATGCACTTAAAGATGAAAAAGACAAATCCGATAAATTTGAGGATCTCTCCTGCGGTATAGAGCAAAAACAACAAAAAGATATAAATTAGAAAGAAGAAATAAGTAAACACTATAATTATTCTAGCAAACCAAATGCCTAATTATACTATACCCAAAGAGATGTGAGAGAAAATAATGAAACCAAAAGCACAAAATTTTAAAAACACCAGTCTTCACATTGAAGTGGATTACAGAGTGCCCAGAGTAAGGAAAACAGAACAAAGGACAAAATAAAGACTAATTGTGTTACAGATTGAAGACCAGGCATGGAAAAGTGTGAGATTACTTAACCAACAAACCTTAGAGCCAGAGGGCATGCAGCATGGGGTTAGGCAGCAGAGTGACCTCTGTAACCAACTGCTCTTCACACCCCAGTGACCTTTTACATTCACTCCAATCGGGCTTTGTGTGGTAGTCTTCAAGGGTGGTGCCTGCACTGTCCCCTAAGGCCCCAAAGACCTTGGCTTGTGCCTCAGCCAAGGAGGAAGAGTAGGACAGCTCATGGGGAGGTGGTAAGACCCAGAGCTACATGTCATATTCACAAGGATGAATCAAAACATTGATGTGTGCTTAAACAGAAAAGTATCACGGGAAATGACACACTGCCATGAATCCCCCTCAGAATATTCCCCTTGGTTTTCAACATGCTCATTCTAGCACTCTGCAGCAGTCCTGGGAGTCCGCCTTCCTGAGTGTCTTTCTGAGATGTGATCATCAATATGGTGTACCCTGCCGAGTGCTGTCCAGCAGAAAGGCAGGCTCATAAAACCACAGTACTGTCTTCAGCGACCATACTCACCAAATCTGACACTGCGTGACTTCCGGGTCTTCCTCCAAGTCAAAAGGACCACGAAAGGGAAGAGTTTAAATCAATTCAGGACACTGAAACAGCCACAACAGTGCAACTAATGATACTCAGGAAAGAGGACTTCGAGAACTGCTTCAGAAAGTGACAGGAACAACAGGTCAAGTGTATTCGAACCTGGGGTGGGGGAGGTTCATGGCAATAAATCTTCTACTGTAATACATTTTTTAAATTTAAAAAAGCACGCACCAAGGTGATCACATTTCATATCACTTAGGCCCAGGAAAACAACCCCTCCAAATTGCAAAGGAGGTACAAAGGAAAAGAAAAAGTGTATTTTTTTTCCATACAACAAAGTGTATGATGGATGCCACCATTTAATCCTTCCACAATATTTTTGTGGAGGAATATGATTTCAAACCTAGAATCCAGCACTTATCAATCAACTCCAAGCACAAAGTGGTCATTAGATATGCAACAATTCATACTTAATATTCTTGTGCAGTTTCTTAGGATTCTAAGGAAAGATAAGCCAGAAAAATGGGTGAGTTAATCAAGAAATCAGAGAATTTGAAGGGTCATGATGTGATAAAGCTTAATATATAGGAAAGGGAATTTGGATGACAGATTGTGAGCAGCCACCAAATAGGAAGGGCAAAGAGTGAAAAAAAAATCAGACATACAATCTTAAATATCATGTGACTTCTCTTATGCTATAAACAAAGTATCAATAATTTAAAGAGAAAAATCAAAAGTCATGTAACACAGGGAGATAGATTCCTGAAAATGGGAAGTGAACCAAGAGATGGAGAGAAAGAGAGAAAAGAGAGGGAAAAAGGATACAGAGAGATTGAAGATATGTGATCTACACGTACCAGCTTCCTATCATGAATGTAATCATTGTATGTGGCAAAGATGTACTAATAAAAGGGAATATGCATGGAAGATTAATATAATTCTTAACTTATTGTTAGCAGATTTCTTTTTCTATGGACACAGAAGTTTGTAGTGTGCTAATGGTGTTTTCATGGAAAAATAAGGCAATCACGAGGATCAATATTAAGTGCATGAAAACAAAATACATGCACAAACTGTGTGCAATTACAACAAAGTGCATGGCTTATGTGTGAGTTAAAATTGTATGTGCTCTTAGACATTAAACTCTCAGCACTGATACAAACCCACATGATATTGGAACATCATGGTAAGTGGAGAAGAGAACGCAGCAGCATTGAGAAGTTTTGAGAGAGCTCTAGCTTAGCAATAAAAGCAAACATCAGTAAAACATTATCTTAAAGTACATATCTAAATGCCTGGAGAAATATCTAGATGAGACGGATCCTATGACCTCTGAGAGACAGGATGTGGATTAGTAAGAGACACAAGTAAAAGTATGCTAAATTTTGGAAGCCTTGCAAAGGTGCACTGCAAGAAGGAAAACCATGCCTACTGCCAAAAGTTTACCATCTGGGCTCTGTTTTAGAACCCAGGAATATAGGGTAAATACAAAACAAGATTAATATCATAATTAAATTGAGAGAGGATACTTAGGAGAAAGTTACTTAGCTTCGGTAGATTTTACTTATAACTGGGTGAGTGAAAGTCAATAGCACATAAAACTGAGAGTGTGACAATGAGCAGATCACTACATTTTATTACCAAGACTATTAAAGAGGCCTAAAAAGATTACAGGTTTCACAGACTTAGAACTAGAGAAATGGCACATATAACCATTTCTAGATGGATTATGGGAACTATTATGGTTTATATTTGGATATTCCCCCACCAAAGTCTCCTGTGTGGGGCTTTGGGACAGTGACTGGGTCATGGAAGTGTGACTCTTACCATGGGTTAGTCCACTACAGTTAAATATGACACTGGCAGGCGGGGCCTGGCTGGAGAAGATGGGTCACTGGGGCCCACCTGGAAGGATCGATCTCCCTCCTTCCCCTGTAGCTTCCTGTGGCCATGCCAGGAGCAACTTCTCCTCTGTTGTTTTCTTCACCATGCTGCCCTGCCTTGGAGCCAGTGGACTATAGACTAGAACCTAAACTCTGAGCCAAAATAAACCACTCTTCCTTAGAGCTTGGGGTGTTGGGTACTGTCTCAGCCATGAGAAAGTAATTAAGGCAGGGACCATGAGGAAAACATCCAAGGAAGAAGCTTAAATGACAGAAATGTGCACTGCAGAGAAATAAATTAAGGAAGATAAGAAGGAAAAAGAATTCTTGGTAGACATGTTAAAATATAATTTAAAACTTGAAGTAAAAGTGATTTAATAATCAGTGAGAAATACATTTTGACTTTATTTATTGAAGAAAGAATCACTGGCAGAGAACAATGATCTCCCTTAGATAGGAGTTATAAAATTTTTAGGAAGAATTTAAAATTGTATGATGAAACTGCTGTAGGAAGCTGAAATCTCTGAGACACAGGACCTGCACAAGGAATCTTAGAAATCACTGAGGTCTTTGGTCGTCCTCCACAAATGTTTGCATCGTCATCATAGACAGGTAGAACACATGTGTGTGAATACAGAGGGTTTTACAGCATCCAGCGTGAGGAAACTAATTAAAATACTTGCATCATAGGGGAGCACTGAACAGTCAGGAGACCTACGCCTTTGTCTTTCCCATTAACTAACTAGGTTTCTTTCTCCTTCTGTGTATTCTGAAGAGGAGGGAGAAGACGCTGCTGTACTGGATAATCCAGTTCTATGGCTCAGTAAGAACCCTGCTCAGAAGAGGGACTTCAGGAAGCAAAATCATTCATAGATGGGTGTAATCAAAGATCTGGGAGAGAATGGGGTGAAAACAGCCCAGCAATGAGGTAGGCATAGCAAGCTACTCAGGCAGGCACCCTGTGTTTGCTGTGTGAAGATTTAAGATTTGTTGTCTTGTCCAAGTTGGCCCTTTACTATGTCTTCAAAAGTCAAACACCAGATTTAAGTACTTCATTAGTCCCCAGGTTTACCACTTACATTGATACTTTGTGTCTTAAAGAAAGTGAATTTGTTAACCTCCATTTTCTTATTTGTATAATTAAAAAATACATGGTCTTCTGACACAATGGCATTACGGAGTTTCTATTCACTGTGTTCTCTTATTAAACCCTCCCAAAAGGTGTTAGGCACACCCTGTGGTCAGGAAGGAAGAGCAGGACATGAGCTTCATCTTGTTTTCTGTGGTGCAGGGAAAGGGCGCTGCACGGACTTCCTGAGTACATACGAGTGAGGCGACGAGGGCTTCTTTAGTGGGACATGTGTGTGCTGACTGATGCTCAGAAGGGATTAGAACATGAGGACCACGTAGAGACCAGAGACGTGTGCAGCTTTGTCTCAGCAGAGAGCAGCAAATCCAAGCTGGAAGCCCACGACAAGGAGTATCCGCCCCTCAGAACAAGAGGGTGTTAGTGATCCTTCAGCTACCTGTGGCATCACACGTGTCCCGTTGAGAACACTTTTATCTTGACTTCATCACGTTTCATTGCAAATATCATCGGTGCTCTGTTGGGAGTATGTGATTGATTATCAGCAGAGCTGATTTTCATTTTCTTAACTGTACACTACGTTTTTTTCCTGTAACTTAACCTATAAAATCACTGCATAGCCTCCTCCTGGAGAACAGGAAACTGTTACAATTTAATGTAACTCGTAGATATTTACAAGGCCAGAAAAGTATGAAAACCCTCTTCCACAACAACTCCATTCAGTCTTTTGCAAATCTTTTTTCAGTCCTTTAAGGGCTGTGTTAATTTTCACCAAACACTGAAGCTCTCACATTCTAACAAGTCAGAATTCTTGTTTTTTACACTAAAAGCACCCAAGTTCCCATGAAATTACCATGCCGGCTCACGAGCCTTCGGTTGCTGTGACAAAAATACCTGAAATAATAAACTTGAAAACAGGAAAGGTTTATTCTCATGCACAGCTCTTAGATTTCTGTCTCCTGTCCACCAGCTCCATTTCAGAAGGCCAAGCACCTGGGCTGCCCCTTGGGGCGGAAGCCAGTAGTGAGGAGGCTGCTGACTCATGTGGCTGGGGAACAAGGGAGAGACACAGTGAGAGGCCACACCCCAAGGCTGGGATCGCTCTCCAGTGAGCTAACTTTGGCTAGGCTGCCATGGGCTGGTAACACACCCTGAACACATGGATCTTTGAGGCCACTTACTCAAGCCAATACAGCATCTCACATAGGAAGAGATTCCTCTCAGTGTGGAAGAGCTGCACACTCTGTATTTCAGACACTCAAGTCTCCATTCATGAGCCCCATCTACTTCTTACTTAGAATTTTCTCTCTGTGGTATCTAAAGCCTCCAACATCTCTCTAGTTGCAATCTACTGGACAGGGTCAGTGGACAACAAGCTCTAAAATGTTCTGATCCTTTCTGTTTTCAGTAGAGCTGGTTTACTTCCTATAACGACTATAACCAGAGCTCTTTCCAGATGTTTTTTCCACTGTACTCACTTCCTCCTATTCGGCCTTTATTCCTACTATGATGCTCAGATGACTATGTGCCTGTCATTCCCTGGGATGGCCAAGCAGTTACTCACTTTGCCTTTGCATTTCTCCTGTAAAAATCACTTGGACAGTCACTTACAATTTTATTTCTCCTGTAGATAGCCATATTCAAGAAATAATGCTGTTACCCCCAAAATTCCAATACTGGAAAAAATCATGCAACAGTTATATTAGTGTCTTAATTCTTTTGGCTCATTCCTCCTTCCTGATTTGGCACTGTTGTGGTTTATTTAAGTGTCCCCCAAAGCCTCATTCAGTCATGGAGGTGACTGAATCCAGCATTTGTGATTGGTTCACTGTCTAGTGTTCTGATTGATGGTGTTAGTGTTTCACCTGCCCAGGAATGGAGCCAGTGTAACGACAGGAAGAAGGCAGGTCTGCCTCTTTTGTTTTCACTTTTGCTTTGGCTTCTGCTGTTTGCAGTAACCATGGAAAGGATTGCCCCCCACCACGCTGCCTTGGAGCCAGCTGAATATGAACTGAAACCTCCAAAACTGTAAGAAGAATGAACCTTTCCTTCTCTAACTTTGGGCATCAGATATTTTCTATCAACAATGAGTAAAAAGTAACTAAGACAGGCACCATAGCTCCCAGTTCTAGAGTTCACCCATTTCTTCCCAATTTTTGCAAGCATCTAGCATATAGTGAAGGCAGATGTACATTTCACTTATCCTTGCACACATCAAACCCCTCTTGCTTGCTACACATACCTTTTGACTATAGACTACTTTGAGATGGATTTGGGGATAAAGCCATGAAGCTTTTCCACCTCCTCTCTTCCCTCTGTTCACTACCAGAAGCCCACCAAAGGGCGACCAATGAAAGGTGACTGTCCCACTCCAAAGTGATCATGATCTCTAGTGACACATGGAACTTCCCTGGAGCAGTTGTCTTCAAACTACCCATGCTAAAGGAACAGTTTCCTCCCAAAATCTGACAGAAACCAATACATCTGTAAAGTACAAGAACAATTTTTAGAGAAAGAGCATATTAGGAAAGTCCCACCAATGTCAAATCGTTATCATGTCTCAAAAGGTTTGGTTCTCATGGCTCATTATGGCATCTAAGGAGGACTGTCCTTTGCAACTCCAGAAAATGGTCTTCTAGCACTTTCCAAACAACTGGACTTCACAGGGACAAGCGTCCTTTGGTTTTTCAGTCATTCTCTAAAGCATGGGGGAGATCAGCAGAATGCTCCTCTTTTCCAGTCTGATACACTCCTGCTTGTTGCCTTCTGGGCCTAAAGTCAGGTGTATCATGACAAAAACTTCTTAACAACAATGTCCTTCCATAATGTAGGCCTAGAATACAAGACCCCGGTGAAAAAAGTCACCATCCTGCAACTCAGGATTTTTCTCTCCCTCACCTGGCTTTCCTCTGACATTCTTGTCGGAAGAGTGGGACCTCTGTCACTGGTGAACTCCTGACAATAGAGAACTCACCAGTTAGTACCATCCACTTCTCAGAACTGTGTGTTCCTCTGCTACTTGGTCTTCTTGAGATTTTAATTAGGAATGTGGCAATTCAGGCTCTGTGCCACCAATTATGTGAAAAAGACAGATCTTGGATTATTTTTTAAACTCTTTTGTATAGAGAAAGAAATGAAGTCTATGTTCACTAGGAGCCAGGCTCTGTGCTGTGTTCTCCCTAGATCAGCTTCTTAAAAATCTGCGTAGCAGCTCTGTAAGATGACCACAGGCATCCTTTCTGTTTTTCAGATGCAGCTCTGATAACTGGAGTTCCAGGAATTCAGTTAGATACCTGCAACCTGTGCCTGGCACAGCTGAGATAATTGGTGTGGCCTAGAAAATGAGAGAAAGTAATGAAAAACAAGGCATAAAAATAGTGATTAAAAGTTGATGTAGAAAGTTTTTTTAACTAGGTGAGAACTTGGAAGACTCATACAAGATAAACTCCTATATCAAACAAAAAAGATGCTTATTTTGAACAATAATTCAATATTTCATTATCTACCCAGTCCCTCTTGTCCCCTGACAGTGACTGGATATTTAAAAGATGCCTACATAGCACAAAGAGGTTTGTGACATCTTCATCAGTTTCTGGAATCTGTCCTTGTTTACCTGTCCTGTGACTATAATCCCACTCAGACTTGATTTTAAATTGTGTATGTCAACTGCGACTTCAATTAGGAAGCAAAGAAGAAGGTCACACCTACAAAGATACTGGCTCATTATTGATACCAATGTTTCAGCTGATTTCTGTACCTGTAACATAGACTTCTGCCACTTCTGACTGCAAGATCTTTCTGTCCTTTGTAGTCCACTAATCTAAACTATTAAGAGAACCAAATTGCAGTGATGATGTCAGAGAGATGGATTCTTTGGAAAAAATTATTTCAGAAAGTTAGTGTTCATATTCCTTTAATGTAACTAGGCTAGAGTGAATAACAAAAAATATATAATGGGAATTTAAAAATCACTTTTAGATGCCATATAAATATTTTTAACAATAATCTGCAAATACTTGTGCAGGATTATAATGTGTTTTGTTAATTAACACCCTTATTATTGTATAGAATAAATGTTTATTGGTGGTAGTTTAGCACAAAAAATAACTTAGAGACTTTCTAAGAAGCAGTTTCTTTGAGCAACTTTAATCTTCTGTCTTTTAGACAGTAATTATGTTTATCTGCTACCAACTGGACATGGAATATCCTTGTGAGGTTTTTTTGTTTGCTTGTTTGAGCTTCTTTTGTCTTGTTTTTGTTTTGCTTTGCTTTATTGCTTTATGGAACAGCAGGCCCAAACAACTGAGAAGAAGCAATTGAAATCATCATGGAGGAGACTGTATCTTGTGGTGGCATTGTCGCTGCTGCTCAAAGGTGATGTGGTATCTCAGGGTGACACCTCGCTACGGGTCACAGTGTGCAAAAAGGACAGAACAGAATCCCCTCACATGAGGTCAGCACTCCAGGATGAGGTGCTGAGGACCAAAGGTGTAAAAAATATGGGAAATCTACAGTTTATAACGTCAACTATAAGAGAAGGATTTAAAACTAGTTAGCAACAGAGGATGAAGAATTAGCTATGGTCAATAAACTAGCAATCAGTTAAGACTCTGGAATAGATGTTCTCTGATTATTTTTAAAACAGGATTAACATTACTGTGAGGAAAGTGCCAGAAAAGACAAAATATGCAACCATGACACTAAGTATGAAATAACTCCATAGGAAGGCGTGATGTATTTATAAATGTACCTGAATGCTGACTTTGAAATGAAACATTTGAAAGGAAGAATAGCAGATAACTGACCAAGATGTGACTCTCTCAAGACTGCTAATGTAGAAAAGGCTAACACTTGAGTATTTTAGAGAATAATTTTGGTTTTACACACTGGATCAGCAAATATACTGATAAAATATATATGCAGATCCAATTATGAGAACTTCTTTGAAAAGAAAAGTATTACATAACTAAAAAGCACTGTGTTATTACTCTTTGGAACTCATGTATTTCAAGATTCATGTATATGCACACAGAGCCAATGTCTTGTTTTGAGCAGTTTCCATTTCTATTTCTTTTTGGGGGCAGGGATGGCATTTGAAAGAATACAGTCTAACCCATATTGAGTACACATTTCAGAATAGTAAAGTGGCAGAAAACAAGTTACCAGCAAAAATGTAGAAAACAGTGAAAATGTGATGAAAAAACAATGAATGAGAGATGCATATTAGAAAAATTATATTTATACTAGAAACAATATTTAATACCTAGTATATCAAAATAATGCTGATTATTATAGATTATAGGGTATATAATTCCTTAAAAAGCTGTTTTAATTTTTAATAATACATAATCATATATACTATATTTTTATTTGTGAGTTATGTATAGATCCCGGATAGGTCCACATGAGAATATGCATTGTATTTACTAAGAAGAGCTGAGTATGGTGCGCTCCTGTAATTCCAGTACTAGAGGCTGAGAACTGCTGCAAGTTTCAGGTCAGCCTGGGCTACATAGTGAGTTCAAGGTCAGCCCGTTCGCATAGTGAGACCTGTATCACAAACCAGCCCCCCAGGAAAAAGCACTACAAGTGTACTAAGAAAACACCATACTGTGCAATTATTAATTACAATTTACCTCTGAATAGACCCACCCAGTGGTAAGACTGCTTTTGGAAGATGAAGGGAATCACTCCACTAAGGGTTGTTGCCCAATGATCCATGTACTCAACACCTCAGAGGGTGGGGTGACTTCAAGGAATGCAGTAAAACCAAAGGAGGTGCACAGCGGGGAAGTCCTGTCTAGTGCTGTTTATTGTAATATGTGGGAGATACAATGCTGGTTCACTTTGACAAAGTAAACTCAAGGCAAGATATGAGAATTTTGCTTTCCCTGAAAGGCCATGTGGAAAGCAAGCAGGCGTTTAAATATCTCAGACTATTAGACAGCACAGTGCTACTTAGAGAGAAATGAGATGTAACATACATCGTATTTATCCTGCGGAAGCTACTGGATTCTCTGGCTTCCACAGAGAGTATCACAGGTGGAGACAGCAGACATTTCCTGTTCATGGTCCTGAAGGCTGGGAAATTCAAGACCAAGACAGATCTGGTTCCTGAAATGGGCTCCCTTCCTGACTTGTAAGCAACCACTTTCTCATCGTGTCCTTTCATGCCCTTCCTTATGTGGTTATAAAGGCAAGCCCTTGGGTGTCCCTTAAGGACATCCAATCCACTTGGCCAGAGCATCCCTCTCAGGAACTCGCCCCACCCTGGCTATCTCCGAAGGGCCCCACCTACAAATGCCATTACCACCGGGGATCAGTTAACAGCATGAGCTAAAGAAGAGAAAGGTGATGAAGTGAACTTTGGGGAAATTTCATTAAATGGAAAGACCAAAGACCATAGTAAAAAGCTAAGTCAAGAAATAAAATATTATCAAAACTCAAGAAACTGTAATGTATCCCTTCCAAGCATAACTGGACCACACATCTAAAGCTAACTGTTGTCCTAATGCTTAACACTATTGATATAGGGAAATGAAACTCCTGACATACTATGTCCGCAAGTTCGTGTTCTCTAAAATCGAAGAATAAATTTTAGGAACAACAGAGGTGAAGAGTAGAATATATTTATTGAGAGAAAGCCTCTGTCTGAAGAGAGACAGAAGGGGTCCCAAGTGGGTTGCCAAAGACTCTGTATTTTCCAAGGACTTTTATAGAACAAAATCATGAGACTAGATGGCTCAAAAATGGGGAAAATGGGAATTTGCAAGTGGGCATAAAATGATCCAGACTTAATCCCTAAGGATTATACTTAAGGGTGTTCTTGCATTTGTTTTGAGATCTGGCCTGCAGCAAGAGGTGTGGATCTCCTCTAAGGTCATCAGACATCTGCTCCTCTGTGCCAGCTTCCTCCAGGGCCTAGCCCTGTCTGACTGCCTATATTTCTAACTGGCTCAGCTGCCTGTAACACTATGAATCAGCTTAATTTGTTTTGAAAATTTTTCTGATAGAATTTTACCATATATGCTATTTGGAGTCTGGCTTCTCTTCACTGACAAAAATAGCATTAGATTCATCCATGTTGGTTGTGTAGCAATATTTAATTTCTTTTCATAGCTGTATAGTAATCTACTGAATGGAAACAGTATAATTTATTTACTCATTTTATTTTTGGTAGTCATTTATTTATTAATTTTGAACATTACACTAACACAAGCCATTTTTGTATATGTGCTCTGTGATACAGACATAACACAGTTCTCATAAGTATGTGCCTAGAAGTGGAATCATTGACTTGTATATTAGCATTCAGATTGGCAGTTGCCATGGCAGGAAGGGGGCTTCAATTGTATTCTACTTTTGATGATCTATGGTAGTCTTAGTAGGCTTTATTTTACCCATTCTGGTTTTGTTACAGGCAAGTGAGCCAGTTAGAAATATTAAGGCAGTCAGACAGGGCTAGGCCCTGGAGGAAACTGGCACAGAGGACCAGATGTCTGATGACCTTAGAGGAGACCCACACCTCTTTCTGTGGGCCAGATCTCAAGACAAATGCAAGCACACCCTTAAGTATAATCCTTAGGGGTTAAGTCTGGATCATTTTATGCCCATTTTGCAAATTCCCATTTTCCCCAATTTTGAGCCATCTAGTCTCATGATTTTGTTCTATAAAAGTCCCTGGAAAATACAGAGTCCTTGGCAACCCACTTGGGACCCCTTCTGTCTCTCTTCAGATAGAAGCTTTCTCTCAATAAATATATTCTACTCTTTACCTGTGTTCCTAAAATTCATTCTTTGATTTTAGAGAACATGAACTCGTGGACACAGTAGGTCAGGAGTTTCATTCCCCTATATCAGTTTGTGTACAGTTTTAGCTCATGGTGATTTTATCTTGTATTTCCTTGAAGGCAGATGAAGATGAACAATTTTTAATACATTCATTGCCTATTTTCATATTTGCTTATCTGTTTTTCCCCTTCTTGGAGATTTTATATCTATATAATCTGCACTCAATTGATCAGCTATATATATATATATATATATTGAAAATTTACTATTATATCCTGTGGCTAGTTTTTACTCTCATGAATGTATCCTTTAATGAACAGAATATTTTTATTTTAATATACCTAAATTACCAATATTTTCCTTCGTGCTTAGGAAAAATTATTTCATGCTTAAGAAATACTCACCTACATCAAAGGAAAAAATTCCATATCTTTTTTCTGGCCAATTTTAGACTTTCCTTTATCCTTGAACTTCCTCTTCTGTTATTGCTAGATGTATTAATTCTCTACAAAGTATTGTTACTATCTTTGTGCATGCATATTTCAGATGTAAATGTTCCACATTGGAAAACTTTTTCCCTAAAGCCTTCTTTAACTTTGTGTATGTGTTGAGAACTGGGAGAAGGGGGAGGTGTGGTATATGCCACTGGAACTTTTTGTTCAAGTTTTTTAGATTGGAAATTAAATCACTTCAATTAATCTCCATTTTCTCTAGAATACTGGCCTTCAAAATTTTTTGGCCTCTCAGATTTTAGCTACTGATTGTCAGAGACTTGGCCAAGATCCCCAACTGTCTGTACAGCAAAAGAATGAAATAAGAAACAGAATCAAATTTAGCAATGCATGATGGGGCTGGGAGGTCAGTGCCTCAGGACGAGCAGACTTAGATCCTCCAAACCGGCCACTGTTTACTGGGTGTGTACAATGATAGGAGGGGCTAGGAGAAGGTTCAGACGTTGATGACTCAGGACGGAGATGATTTTATGCTAATAAGGGTGATACTGTAGTCCCAAATCTCCATTTATCCCTCAGGGAAATGTGTATAATTAGCCATTGTAAATTTGTGATCCCCAACATCTGATGTTTTTAGATTGATTTTTAAATTTTTTAACTCAAATTTTATACTTCTTTGTGGTAGAGTTGGTACAAACTAATGTGACAAAATAGATTTTTTTTTCTATGCTCATAAAGTCTCCTTGGTAGAGAAAAGTAGGTTGACGGCAGTATGTATTTTCTTATGCCTGAAAAACAGCAAGTAAGAAAGCAAAGTGCATTTCAGATTATTTTGAGATTTTTTGCTGTTATCAGCTGGATCCTGTAATCCTATTTGTGTTTAGGTCTTGTGGTTTTCCTGCAATGTATCCTAGTTTTCTCCTATTAGATCCACAGATAAGCACTGAAGTGCCCCCCTGGCAGCCACACCCTCCGCAGAGCAAGACCCTGGCTGGGGCTCCCGCACGTGGTTGGACAGCTGGCTGGTAACGTCACCATTACTTCACAGGCCCCACCTCCCTCTGCAAAGCAGGCTTCTCAGGATTTGTCCATAATTCCAGCAAGTCTGTCCACTAGAAATCGCGAAGAAGAAGCTCTTCTCTCCTTCTTCTGTTCTATATGACTTACCCTGACTTTTTAAATTTAATAAAACCTTTTCTTAACAGCCAAAACTCTGATTTCCTATCCACTATTGTTATTTTTCATTTTCACTGCACAATGTCATGAAATTTTCTTTTGTTTGAAATAATGGAAAATTTCTTTGTAATTTTCCTCTCATTTCGTACACATTTAAAGCCATCTGTTGCTAATTTTATTTTGTTTAATAACAAAACTGACATAGAACATTAGACTAATATTACCATGTTCCAGGTGGCAATTGCAATCATGTCTGCACAGAAGCATCCAAGGTGACTTGACTTCCTCAGAGCTGGGTATTGCACAGCTGATCCCCGGGTCAATCCATTTAATCAGAGTTCTGGGCCCAATGTTAGTGGGAGCTGTGGCTCTTCACCAGGCTACTCCCCTGAGGGTTTTTGCAGATGCACCCAAAGGCCTAACTCCCAAGGTACAGCAATGGGAACAAGCAGACAGTTAAAGAGTTTTCTGCAAATACTTGGATAAAATCTTACTTGCAAGGCATTGCTTCACCAAAGGAAGAAGAAGAAATTAGTCTTGACAAAGTTAAAAAGCAAAGAAGCCCTTAAAAGTATATAAAATAACATTAATTTAAAATCAAATTTCCTGGCTCAGTGTGAGTCAGGAAGGGTTTATTAAGAAGATTCAAATTGATCTGTCCCCTCCAGAAGAGGCTGGATTTGGAGCGCTGGTAAGAACACGTATGAGGTGAAGTGCCACATAAATGGGGTGCAGAGCAGAAACAGGTACCATGTAGAGTCAGTACCAATAATAAACAGATTCTCTGAAAGTGTCTGCAGAAATCTGTAGAAGTTGTCTTGTGCACAGTGCTATCACTTGTTGAACCAAAATATGAAGAGATGCGTGAACCAAAGGACCCACCAGAAATGAATCTGGCACATTCCTGTGATGGGGTAGTGAGAAAGAGGTCGGCACATCAGAGCAAAATCAAATTATGGGTAATCGTGAAAGCCAGCAAGGGAATTAAGCAAGTGCTTCCAAAATAAACATAGTCTTTGAGCTATGTTTATCATAGGACCATTACATGCACAAGCAGGGTTCCAAGTTTGAAAAGCACAGAAACCAGTTACAAATGTGTTGTAGCAATCGAGGTGCATGGTAAATAGGGTCTTATATTATTTTCACAATATTTTTAAAAAGCATATACAAGAAATGCTTATCCTTACCACAAAAAGAGAGAGAGAAAGCGCAAGAAAGACAATGAGTTGATGCTAAAAATTACTTCAGAGTAGGAGATCTTGCACATTAAATGCCCTAACATGAGCCTTTGGCTTGATACTACGTTTTCGCTGAACTGACGATTTGTTGGTCTTCTTGTGTTGTCCCCTGCTGGTTCCTCCCTAACTGTCCTTCTCTATTCTCTGGGCCTCTTCCCTTGATTTTGAACTTTTCCTTTTTACTGTTTTAGTATATTTGATTAAAACTTTTAAAATGCTAGAAAATTGGAGTTGCTAATAAGTAATTCATTGCATTCTATTTGCACAAAATTTTGAAGCTCAATTTAGATTTTAATATTTCAGACTTTATCATAGAGCATAGAAGACTAAAAATGAGATGTATCAAAAAGTTACTTTTGATCAGTAAAATTTTAATGTTTTAGATATTGTATATATAAACATATATGCATATATAAATATAAATATATAAATATAAATATATAAATATAAATATTTATATATATATATATATATATATATATATATATATATATATATATGTAGCAGTTTGACTGATGCCAAAATGTATGATCTGTTCTATGAAACTGAAGAAAACTAGTCTGGACAATATTTCACAACTTTCATCTTCAGTTGTCATATTTTATAGACTGTTACTTTCTTCACTTACGCCTAAGTAGCTGTCCATAAAACCTGTAACACCTAACAGTGTGGTTTCACGTATATATTTGCAGAAATACCAGTATTTTATAAGCTGTGAATAAGTGAAATAATGACAATATGGCTTGCCAGTATATCGAATTAAAACTCTGATTCTGAAGCCAAAAACTATAATTAGCAGAACTTTAATTGCTCGGATTACAGAAAAAGGGGGGGGGGGATATGAAGCTACAGAGTGTCTTAGCCTCACAATTACCTGAAGCAAGACTGAGAAATTTGTTGAGAGTAGAAAACAAAATGTAAGCTCATTTCCATAGATAATTAGATAGTCGGAGAAACCACTTTCACTCTCCGAGGCCAGTGGCAGAAGGATGCCACTAACTCGATGCCACTAATTCAATGAATCACTGCCCTTCCTACCAGCCTGAAGGGGTGGAGGCAATTTCTTGTTTCCTATTGCAAAGAAGTTTTAAATTATAACGGAAATCTCTTCAGCAGGAGAACAGGAAGCATGCATTTTTAGGCATTGGGTAGGCTGGAAGCAACAGGACGAATTTTTTTTTAGAAGAAAAAAAAATCTGATGGCATACGCAGAAATCATTGCTGGATTTTAACTGGCTGTGATGGCCCTAGGAAGGGCCCTAGGAAGGAGGAAGGAAAGGTCTATGAACAGATTCTGATGGCACAAAACAACATCCAGCTTTCCCCAAACTGGACTCCATCTGTGCTCACAGAGCGCGCTGCTCACCGCGCAGCTCCTGGCCCTGCTTGTGTTGAAACCCGGAATTAAACAATTGACCTTCCCCGACCCCTGGCCGGGGGGGGGGGGCGAGCTGAGGTTCGCCGTCACCACGCCAGTTACCCGGGCTCGGAAGCCAAAGGGGCGAGGCCTGAAAAAGCTGCAGGAGCTCGGACGCAGGTTTGCACGTTCAAGCCGGAGCCTGGGCAGCTCTCAAGGATGCAGACCGAGGTGGAACCAGCCTATTTAAACCCCGCGTGGGTCGCCGAGACAGAGAGAGACATCTGCTGGCCTGTTTATCACCGGCCGCAAGCACCTCCCCTCCACTGTAATTAATGTAACATTTTCTTTCTTTGCAGCTGACAGCCAGGAGCATAATTAGAGCCTAATGCAACACGGAAAAGCCAGCGATGTAAAGCGGGATAAACAGTAAACAGCGCGGCGGTGGCGGCGCCCGGACGGGGCCGGGAGGGACGCGGGCAGCGACGCTGTCACGCGGGCGGCCGGGCTGCGGCAGCGCAGACAGACAGCTCGAATTAATCCTGGGGGACGCGCGTGACAGGCGGGCGCGGCGCACAATTAGAGCGCGGGAGGAAATTGGAAATGGCAAAGGTGTGAACATATGTCAAATTACAACTAAATGATAAATTACAATTCTGTCATTGGAGTAAGCGGTAATTAAGAAAGATTTCAGCTATCCTTCCCGGAAAAAAATAAAATAAAATAAGAGTAAGCACCTCATCTCCATGCACGCCCCTCCCAGCCCGGGTAGGCGCGTCTGCGGCGTCTCCGCCGCCCGCTCGCAGCTGCAGTATCCGTGTGCGTTAGGGATGATCCTCTCCCCTCCTCCCGCTGCAGCCCTGCAGCTCGCGTGTCACCGCGGCTGGTGGCTGCTGGGAGCCCCGCGCGCTCTAATTATTTTAAACAAGCCCTGCGCGCCCGGCTGACAATTAGGGGCTGAGCCGGGGACCGCGGGGACTGTCGTCCTCCCCACCCCCGTGTCCCCGCAGACAGTGACAGCGCGGGCGGGGCCACCGCACCACCGCAGTGTGCACCAGCCCTGATCGTCACGCGTTCGAACCCAATACCCAACACCTGGCTCCAATTTAGGGTTCCTAACACCTGGGGCTTGGGGCACCCGCAGGACCAGGGTAGGGAGCCTGGGGCCAAGATGCGGTGAGCACGGAGTCCACATAGTGGGAGACTCCGGGTGCTTGGTGCACCACGGGCAGAGGTGACAGGTGACGCCCAGTGGTCTGGCTTTTACCTCTTCAAAGCGAACACCAGACATGTCCCCGGCTTACAGGACCCTGCAGACTCCAGACACAGGGAAATAACAATATGCTAGTGAGAAGTGTCACGCAGGCCTGGTTCCTAAGGTGACCAAATGGACCTGGACCAGCGTCTTCTGCCTGGTACTTTGTTTAGCCGATACTTAAGCGTCAATCTGAGACGCGTAGCAACAATATTAATAGTAATACTAATTTATAGGAAGACAGGCTGAAATAAAATTCCTTAATGCATAAGCAAAACAGCCACCACTTATTATTCTAATATATACAAGATATTAGAATAATAGAGTAAACTTTCTGTGCATTATATTCCTTGGCAAACATGAATACAATGGAGTGGGTGAGATCTACACTCAGGGTAGTGACGAAGTTCAATTAGAGGATGCACGAAAGGGGGTTGAAGTTGTGACTTTTTCTCTGAGACTATATGCAGATATTTACATCATTCCTTTCTACCCTCTTCTCAGGCAAAAGGGAGGCAAATATCCAAAAAGCTAAATAAAATTCTCTAAGGGAGAGGCCAGACTCCAATCATCTCCCTGGATAAATAAATTTCTAGCAGCTGTGGCCTGATATTGTAGTTCAGGACCTCGAAAGCTTAATAGGGGAAGCATGTTAAACAGTTAAAGGCTGAGTCCTATTAATTACATAAGGTTTCCCTTGTGGAAAATCCGCCAGCCACAGTTCTCCACCCTTCCCTAGTTTGGGGTATGTTTTTCTACTGCAATTCAGTAGTTTGAGACCATGTTTTGTTATTTTTTAAGCAATTTATTTGCAATCACCCATATGTTTCAGGAGAGACAGGCCTCCTGCACTCATGCATTGCTCTTAGGGTTGGTTTGGTTTGGGTGAAGAAGCCTCTGACATCGCACTGCAGACCTGCAGCTGGATGGAGAGGAGCGGGAACTGAGACCTGAGCTGCGATTCTCCCCTCTCACTGGGAGGAAGCCGATGAGAGACAAGAATTATAATTGTAGTTTAAATAGTGCTTCCTCCCAGGAAAAGAAATTCTCTCACAGAAACGGGAATGAAGAAAAAAGAAACCTGAAAAATTGTTTAGACTTTTATTCCAGTTAGGGCAAAAGGTTCACAGATATAATCTGCCAAGAAATTGTTAAATATTCATTAAGTATAATACTAATTTAAAATGGTGTACATAACACAGAAAATGTTGCATCAGAATGATGGCAATCTTCAGATGCAAGTCTTTGCATCTATGCAGAGAAAGACAAATCTGGAAAGAATATCAAGAGTCCCTTTTCCTGGCCATGTAGCATTCCATACTCATTTTATTTTTATTATTTGTTTATTAAAGATCATTGAAAGTTTACACATCTTTCTTCAGAGTTAATGGTAGGGCATAAACTCCACCCACAATTATATTGGTTTCTTGGTATTATGCTTTTAATAGCAATTTAAATCCCTTATATCTGCCACATCTGTTAGTTTTTCAAAAAGAATGTTTTGCTCTAACAACCACGGTGGTTGTTGAAGTTATTATGTGGGGTAGGGAGGGACATTGTCACACATGATGTCACCTCAATGTAGGCATTAAGAATGGATACTCTATTAGAGTGCTTTTTTCCTAAAACTCCTCAATGTTTAACTTATGTAAACCCTAAGTGGATTCACCAGAAACCTGCATTTTTAAAAAAATTTTTATTTAAAGAGAAAAAACAAAACAAAACAAAATAAAGGGTAGCAACAATACAGAATTCCAAGGAAAAAAAGGAAAAGAACAACAACAACAAAAAAAAAACCTAAGAAAATATTACCTGACAAATTGCATACTGACTTCTTGGAAATAGTTGTTCAAATTACAAAGTTAAAACATGTAAAGTAGACATTCAAACAGTGAGACTGTTAACAGTTCTGCTCCACAATCTGACAAAAACAGCAATATGGTCATCCATCTTACCCACTAAAATATACATGCAATTATATCAAAAGGGTAAAATAAAACACAACAAAACAGAGCAAAGTGGATCACAAGGAAGCAATGTAAGAGACAAAAATTCCAAAACTAGACAATTGGAGATATTCATTCTCTATCATATTGACTCTTGTTTTCTTCCGAATAGTTGTCCATATTGTCACATACAGGGAATTCACGTGAAACAATCTAGTATGGAATTGATCTGAGCAAGATGAGGAGGGCAAGAAACGTGTATTTTGGATAAGCATTCCAAATACCATTTTTTTCCTGAAGAATAGTAAAATCAGGAGTTGTGTAGGAACATTTTCAGAGTTGTGTCAAAACGTATAGTTTACTGTGTAGTCATTTATACATATACCTTTCTTCAAAGATTTGGCATGTATACTTTTAAAATTTGAAATTGTTGGAGAGTTTCATACTTAATGGACTGTCAGATCTATTGGTGTACTCTGAATATATTCTGAATGCTATGGTACATATTACTCAGTAGCCAGTAGCCAATGACACAATGAAACATTTCTTTCATCTAATTAATCTCAGAAGATTTGAAGAAAGTCTAATTTTTAAAAAATTAATAATCCTTTGGCAAATGGTTGGTGAATTTTCCCTTTTGGCACTGACAAAATTTTGGGACTGGACATATTCTGTCATCTAAACAAAATAAAAACTACCAAACTGGGAAAAAATGTACATGGTCACCATTTGCAGGTGTTCAGCAATAGGCAATGAACTTGGAGGTAAAATTACTGCAGTCGTCTGGGAATATTTTATTGTTTCAGGACACGAAGAGATGGAGCCCAAACTGAGTGACAACCCTGCTTGCTCGCTGAGGAAGAGCTGAGTCCCAATCAGTTAGAATGCCTGAGATTTGCAGGCAGGTTCTGCACGAATGAGCTAACAGAATTCTGCACAAGAGCTGAAGGCCCAGCTGTGGTGGAGGGCTGCCCTGGGCATGCAGAGCTGAGGCCAGAGGAACAGTGACCACCCAATGTCACCATTGGCCCAGGAGACTTGGCAGAACGACTTGACTGGTGCATGAATATCAGGAAAACCCCACATGAGTTACGTCTAAGAGAAACACCTAGGAAGACGTAACTTCAAAACTGACCTAAAGCCATCAAAATAATGAACAAAATGGACAGGATAAAAAGAAATTCACCAGCACCATAACCCTAACAAAACTGTACACCACTTACAATAAAATGGAACATTCCAGAGAGAGGTTGAACAAAATACAATCTGTTAGCAAACACCTGGTTTTTAAAATAAAGTTATACTGGAACGCAGACATGTCAGTAATATTTTATGTTGCCCCTTTATATTTCCCCTAACCCTAACCCTATAGTAGCACTTAGGTTGTTATGAATGACTTTCCAGACTACAACCTAAAATGACAGCTGGTCGTTTAAGAAAATGTGTATATATATATATATATATATATATATATATATATGGTATTAAGAAAATGTATATAAATACTCCATTATGGAGTATTGTTCAACCATAAAGAAGGATAAAGCTATTTGTAGGATCTCGAGATAGCAATACTTAGTGAAATAAATCAGATGTTGCATGGTTTTTCTGAAAACCCCAAATATAAATAATTTAAAGAACAAAATAAAAGAAACGGCAGGAAACAGGGAGGTAGACTGTGGAGACTGGAAGAGGATCTGGGAAGAAGGGAGGGAGCAGGGTGGTGTGCGAAGGAGAATAAAAGTGATCCAGATGCTATCCATGT
Organism: Dolichotis patagonum; assembly: GCA_004027295.1. Taxonomy (NCBI): domain Eukaryota; kingdom Metazoa; phylum Chordata; class Mammalia; order Rodentia; family Caviidae; genus Dolichotis; species Dolichotis patagonum. The sequence goes on along the minus strand of PVJX010003557.1, from coordinate 27,340 downwards.
GCGCATCAGCTTCCCAAGATGAACAGGCCTATGGTGTATCAGAAGCACATACTGATGACAAATAATAAACATAAAAAGGAAAAAACAATCACAACAGAGGTAGCCTCACCACAGTGTATTACCAAATGTGCAGCTATGGGAAAAATAATCATTACTGGACATGAAAATGTGCAATGGTGTCATTAAAGCCTTTTAGAAAATGTGGAAACGACCCTGAGATGGTGTGCAGGGTGGGTTCATTGTTCAGGACGCACTGGACAGTTGTGAAAGGTGCTGCAGACACTCATGGGAAAAGGCTTCCTTAACTACTTCAAGTAGATAAACGGAAATTAAAATGCAGCCAGGTAAAAATCTACAGGCCAAAGCAGTAGATAGTCTGAACTATACAGACACTTGATAGGTTTAACTAAAGATGGAAACCCCTCACCCAGAATCTAACATGCTTAAAAACAAATGAATAGATACTCAGCAATGTGAAAAGAAGACAGAGAAAGATTAAAAATATTTAAGAGAACATTGGGTGAGTGGCATACATGTAGCTCAAGCCCCCTAGGGAGAGGAAAGGCATAGACCAGGAAACATATTTAAAGATACAAGAAGTTTTCCAGATTTGTGAAATGAAGCTTCAACTTGCTGATCAAAGAACCTCTGCAACCCCCAGCAGCACAACTGCCCCGACCAGGACACTCAGGAAAATCACAGTGCAGCTGGTAGCAGCCGAAGGTAGAGAGGAAAAACCAGCCAGTGGTTTTCCTCCTGGGAAAATAGAGCCCTAATACTCAAAAGGTAACCATCGCACAAAAAATATCAGACCTTTCACTAGAGTTAGTACAGGCTAAAAGACAATGAGAGAACAGCTTGGAGGAATTGAAATGAAAAACAAATTTCTAGTCACATTTTGTATCAACAAAATATCCTATAAAAAATATGGTCCATTTCTCATATAAACAAAACTTGAGAATGAATGTTCATCACCAGCAGAGTTGCACAATGTGAAATATGAAAGAAATTACCCAGCTTAGGGGAAAGTGAGGCAGGAGGAGCCACAGGAAGGAGCTAGGAACACTGGGAGTTGTCAATATGTGGAATATAAATTATCAACTTTCTGTGTCATAATTCCACTCAAAGACAAAAGATGGTTTAAAGTAAAATTAAGAAGATTGAATTTTGGTAATACTAGAGTATTTAGAAATATGTAGCCAAATGACAGATGGCACTGGAATTATAATGTATATCACTACATATAGTATATAGTGAGACATAATAAAACATTTTTTAAAAATTTTATTTAAAGAGAAAAAAAGCAAAACAGAAAAAAGGGTGGAAATAATACGGAATTTCAAAAAAAAGTAAGAAATCACTAGTTGATAAATTACATATTGTCCTCTTAGAAATAGTTGTTCATGTTACAAAATTAAAGCTTACAAAGTAGGCATTCAAAGAGTGAAGCTGAAAACAGTTCTGTTCAACTATCCAAGAAAAATTTAGCAATACGGTTATCAATCCTACACACTTAAACATACATGCAGTTATATCCTTTAGAGCACTTTCTTTTCCTCCTTTTGCTTTTTAAGTCTATTATCTGTTTAGTTATACCATGTTTAAGCTTGCTCAGTACCTTACTGATCTGTTTTGTTGTTATTTCCTTTTTAATCACCTTATATAATTCTGGGGGGTTTTTGAAGGCAGTAGAAATACAACAGAACAATACAGAACAGAGCCAATTCAGACAGTACAGTGAATTTGATACAGAACTTCACAGCAGATTAACTGGATGACAGTAATAGATACCATCGTATATCTCATTCTCTTCACAATAGTTGTCTAGTCAATTAAGTATAGCAAAATTAAACCAAAGACAGAATATTATAAAAATCAATTGAAAGAGAATATTGAATAGAGCAAAACAAATAATCATAATGAAACAAAACTGAAAATAACACTTGCTTTCAAAGAGAAGATAGAGGAGAACCCCTATATTTGCTATGTTGTATACAGTCATCCTACCAAGAGATGCTCAGACCTCTGTCCCCAGTTGCTAACGGGGGAGGGGGGTGTTGGGATGTTTGATTCCAAGCCCGAGCATCAGTAGAATCAAGAGACACTACAGGGTCTCCTCCTGCTCACGCCGGAGGAAGGTGCTTACCAAGAGGGCGGGCGAATTGCTTCTTTGTGCAGGCTCCTGGGTTCCGCCATGGCCGTGGCCAGGTCCAAAACATTATTAATACTAAAAATACTGTGGCATTTAAAATAACACTAAGATGAAAGAAAATAGAAAAATAAAAACTGTGTAGGGGTACAGTAAAAAAGTTTCATTAATCTGGAAATGAAAAAAGGTAGCGAAGAATTAAAAGAAAACCGACGAAACATTTAGTAAAAAAGGCGAATAGACCTGAAAACAAAACAAAATAATTAGTAAATTCCTAAATATAAATGAGTTGTGTTTTATGATTAAAAGGTAATGAATCAGAATGTATTTTCTTCTTAAAACCAATATATGCTTTTTTTTTCAAGTAATGCAATTTAAATAACACACTTAGGTTGAAAATAAAATGGAGGAAATTGATGCATCATGCATATAATAAAAACAGAGTTGCTGTATTAGTACCATATACAGCAGACTTTAGGACCAGAAGTACTCTCAGAGGCAAACAGAAAACATCTCATTAGAATGTTAATCCATGAGAAAGACCATGACATTTTTAATTGTATCTAAACCCAAAACGGTGCTTCAAAATAAAAGGAAAAAATTACAGAATAGAATATAGAAAAGGTGAAATCACAGAGTTTTTAACCTGCTGTCTTGGTAATTCATAAAAGAAGTTAGCAATATCTTTAACAATGTCAGAAATTTGAACTTTAGCAACAATTTGATTTAGCTGACATTTGAGAACCATTATGACAGATAGAGAATGTATTTTAGTTCAGTGGAATGTTCTAAATGATAAAGAATGTATTTTTTAAAATTTTCCATCTCTTCTTTGAAAGATAGTCATCTTTTTAATTTTTATTAGTCCACTTTTTCAGTGCACAATGTCTGCATTCGTTGTGTGAAGTTGGTACGTATGATAACACATTTAATTCCTTTTCATCCCCTCCTCTCCTTCCCCTCCTCTCCACTTCTTTATCCCTTCCCATTTGAGAAAGGTCGCTATTGTCTATCTTTTATTTTGCTCTTTGTAATTTGGGTTTCTCATATAAGAGAAACCAAGTGATATTTAACCTCATATGTCTGATTTATTTCACTTAACACAGTGATATCAAAATGCATCTATTTTCCTAAAAACAACTCAAGTTATCTTTATGGCAGAGTAGTACTTCATGGTGTGTACATACCACACTTTATCTGTTTTTCTGTTGCTGGACATATAGGCCACTTCAAGATTTAGCTAATATTGAATTGTGCTGCTCTAAACATGGGTACATGTGGATCAGCATAATACAATGTCTTTAACTCTTTCAGAAAGACACATAGAAAGGTAGAGCTGGAGCCAGTGGAATTTCTAGCTTTAATGTTTAAAGGAATCTCCATAATGATTTTTCCAGTGCTCATATGTACACTCCCACCAGCATTGTGAAGACTTCTTTTTTCTTCACTTCCTCACCAGCATTTTTCATTTTTCGATTTCCTGAGATGACTATTCTTCATGGAGTAAAATGAGATAGAAAATGTATTTTAAATGAACATGGAATATTCTTATCTGCTGGTTCATAAACCAATGTCAATGAATTTCTGTACAAGGAAGTCATACATCTTGTATTTTTTTCCTAAAATGAAATTAATCTGAAAGAAAAGTAGCAATAATATATTTTGAAAGTACCCAATGTTTGGAATTTAAATCATGTACTGGTGAATAAAATGTAGATAAAAGAAAAAAATCAGGATAAAATTAGAGATATGGAGAACTCACATAAAGTTCAAGCATAAGGTCAAGGTTTTTACTCTCATCATTTGCATTTCAACACTGGAACAGAAGTCCTAGCAAAGCAACATAGTTAGAAAAAAAATATGAGAAAAAAAAGTAAATTCCATTGATTCACATAAAACACAATTACTTATTTCAGAAAATATTAGCATTAACATTGTAGTAAGTTTAATAAACATAATATAGCAAGTAAGAAGTAAGTTTGAAAAAAGTAAGCCTTATATGGTAGGAACTGTAAGATGAATGCTTGAAAACTAATTGTATTTTAAGGTTAAGGTCTGTATTTTTATTACCATAGAATCAAAGATATAAGACATTTCAAAATAAAATTAGCAACAGATTACACAAGACCTTTATGCTGACAATGTTATGCAATCCAGACTAATGGAAGAAATGATATGGCAATGAGTTGAAAAACTTAATGCTATTAAGTTTATGCTATTAATTAATGCTATTAAATATAAATTTTTCTCCAAATTGATTTATAGTTTCATAGAATCTCTATCAAAATTTCAACAGAGAATCTTTTTAAAAACTGACACGTTGCTTTTAAAAATCCCATGAATATACAAACACGATAGCACAGCGAAGGGAATCTTGAATAGAAAATATTGGATTCAACGCACTGTCAAACTTCAAGGCACCTTATAAAGCTACAGTTACATCAAGCAGTACAACACTGATGTAAGGACATGTAACTACACCAGTGGAGCAGAACAGAAGGGATAGAATTAAGTTTACATTTATAAGCCACAATGCAATTTGATGGAGAAAGAAAACCATTAACATTAACATTGACAAATGGTGATAGAAAAATAGATTAACACTGAAAACAGTGGCCATCACCTACCTCAGCCCATACAAAAAATTAGTGCAATAACGAAGAACAGAGCCTTAGCACTAAAGGTATAAAATAAAATCATTGTGAGAATAAAATCTTCAAATGGAGTGAGTTTTTTAAGACAAAAAACCAGAATTTTAAATTGATAAAATTAACTTCACTAAAACTAAGACATCTTCTTATTAAAAATATCACTATTGTGAAAAACAAAATTATTTGCAAAATACAGCCCTAATGAAAGGCTTATATCCAGAACAATCAGCTTTGTGAATCAGCTACAAAAAGACAGTCTACCAATTAAAACATAAAAATGTGGTCTTGAACAGGCACTGTTAAAAAGAGATATGAATAGCCTTCGGCCCAGGAAAAAGATGTTCCACATCATTAGTTATCATAAGATAAAGCCAAGATTCTACATTCACCAGATTGGCTAAAGTAAAAGTAAAGGGCTGACAAACTTGAATTTCCTGAGAATGTAGTACCACTGAACTCTCTTAGCTTATGTTAGTGGCGTTGCACAGTTAAACAGGTACCTAAGTCTTTAGTCAGAAAGTCTACTCCAAACTAATTACCAAGAAAAGTGAGAGAATGTGCTGACAAAGAGACTGAAACAGAATTTCAGAACAACTTTGCTAATAATAGGAGGACATTATTTTAAAAGTTGGAATATCTATCCTAGGAGAATAAGAAGCAAATTGTGATATAGTCATACACTGGAATACTGCTCAGCAATTAAAAGGCCCTTTGGATATATACAAAGACTCATATGTGTTCCTGAAGGATTACGTTGAACAAAAGAAGCCATTCTCCTCAAAGCCTCAGAGCATATTATATGATTTTATTTTCATCAATTTCAAGAATAGAAAAAATTTATCTGTGGTTATAGAAGATGGGACAATAGGTGTCCCTAAAGGTAGGGAAGAAATTGTATGAAATAGAACGCTAGAGAACTAGACATTGGTTACTGAGGTTTGTAGGTTTGTGAAGCATCATCAAATTATAAGATAGGTGTATTTTACCATGTGTAATTCTAATTCAGTTTGTGAAATGCTTGAGCAGGGTCACCATGAATCCTGCAATGTTGGTTGTACAGTCTCTGTCACATGCATGGAATAGGTAATAAGTATTCCACTTCTTCCCAAAAACATCAGGCACTTTGAACCAAACCATTAACTCTGTCTTGTGACCTCAATGATAGTTGACTTATTGCTGATTTACTCTGTGCCATTATATGGGCGTGATATCATTCTTATCCAATTGTTAGCAAAACTATGCTACACACAGGCATTAATTTACCCAGTAATAATCACCACACCTCAGAGTGGAAGTAGGACTCTATTCTAATTAATACAATTACATCATCCTCTTTTAAATGACAAAGCACAGCTGCACTCTAGCCACTAACATTCATTTCTTTTTCTTTTGTGATGTACACATAACTAAAGCCATCACATGTGAAGTATTTTGTAAAATGTATCTCTTTTGGCAAGTAAACTCTCCACAATGTCATCATCAAAATGACACATACTCTGATGAACATTAAACTTTCCTAGTCTTACTAGGTCACAAAGAAGACTATTGAGGATTAATTAAATGAAATTACTTAGTATTATAATGAGAGAAATAAGCATAAATTCATAAATAAAAGGAGAGGGTGAGAGAGAAGGTAAAGAGATGTTTAGAAGCTGAAGGCTGCTTTCAAAACGTTTTCACTTAAGTCACATCGCAATTGTAATAAAAGAGGAAATGGTGTTAGTCTGACAAAGCTCTAATATCGTGACACTATTATTCAAACTGTTTGCTATACCATGAATTGCTAACAACTATTTATCAATGCCCTTTTGTCAAATTTGCCTTAGTTATTCATGAAGTTAACTGATAGTTAACTGATAGTTACTGATAGTTAACTGATAGTTATTCATGAAGTTAACTGACAACTGACTAGAATCTAACTACTTTACAGTTCCCAGCACTATACATGCTACAGTGTATGGCCAAGAAGCACCCTTTTCCAATCCCCTCTGAAAACAATACAATTATATTACCCACTTGCTAAATACAAGTATTGAAAGAATACTTATTAATATTTAATAAGAATTTTCAAGAAAATTAAAAGAATTTTCAAGAAAATTAAACATATGTAGAGAGAGAAGGTGTTGTAGTACTTTTCAGAAAAGAGTTGTAGAAGTTGTAAAGTTGTGTATATTTCAAACACTCTACAAATCAGTATTGTTAATTACCACCATTCGGACAAGACTTGAGACCATTCTCTTAAGTGAAATAAACCAAACTCACAAGGGTAAATACCATATAATCTCCCTAATATGAGATTTGATAAGAGTATATAAGACTTTATGGTAAGCATGAGGCCCCATCTCATAGCTTCGAAGTCTTTCAAAGTTTTAAATCATCAGTTGGAATGGTGTTATCCTGTTTTGTTTGACTATATCAT